>PVJS01061822.1:0-10889 GCA_004027185.1 Glis glis | reverse complement strand
TTTTTTTTTTTTTTTTTTTTTTTTTTTTTTTTTTTTTTTTTTTTGCGGTACCGGTGATTGAACCCAGGGGCGTTCTACCTCCGCGCTACGCCCCCGGCCCTATTTTTTATGCTTTATTTTGAAACCGAGTCTCACGAAGTTGCGGAGGGCCTCACTAAGTAGAGAGAGAGAGACAGGGAGAGAGAGAGCGAGAGCTGAAGCTGGCTGCGAACCCGGATCCTCCGGTCTCCGCCTCCCAAAGTACTGGGATTACAAGCGTGCACCACCACGCCCGGCTCCAAACTGGCTTTTGACAAGAGGAAACGCACAACCGAATAGTTGGACTAGAAAGACACATGGGCCAAAACATCTCACGTTTCCATAGTTTACAAAACCGATGGCCTTGTGAACACTTGACGGCCTCCTTCGCCCCTTCCTGGCCAGGACCCTGGAAAAGGCCTATGCACGAGAGAGGCCCCTTAGGCTGCATCTGCTTCGTGGTGCATCTGCCTCATTTAGCATCGATTGAGTCTAGTAAGTGGACGGGGAGCGAGAAGTAAGGTTTCAAGCCCTAGTAAAGGGGAGAAATGATGGTGCCATTAGGGCAAGACAGCAAACCGAGGTGAAAAGGAACAGGGCTTCAGCCGGGCGTGGTGGCACACACCTGTAATCCCAGTACTTGGGAGGCTAAGATCGGAGGATCGCAGGTTCAAGGACAGCCTCCGCAACTTAGCAAAACCCTGTTTCAAAATAAAAACTAAAATAGGGCTAGGGATATAGCTTGGAGGTAGAACGCCTCTGGGTTCAGCCTTCAGTACCAAAAAAGAAAAGGAACGGGGTTTCTTCTGCTCTGTCGTGGGGCGGTTGGGGGAGAGTGGTACAGGAAATCGCAAGTGTGGCAAGTTTGAGACGTCTGGGGATGTCACCCACCGGAGATGTCAAGCTGCCGAAATTACTTAAAAGGATCTGTGTGTGCCTCTCTGATTAACCAAAAACATTTCTCTGAGTTCTGAAGCTGCAGCCACTCTATTTGTTTTCGTTCTTGACCTTTTTATTAACTCCTGACTGGGCCATTCCATGTTTCGCAGAAAGCGAAATTGTTCTTGTGCTGACGGTGTTGAACAACATAAGCGCCGTGGCTGGAGATGAGTGCGGCCCGGGTGTGGGGAAGGAACTTGACATTGAACCTCAGGAAAACTGCACAGTCCCACTTTCTAGTCTCTTAAATAATTCACAGCGCCTTCAGTGTTTTAAAAGGGTCCTGTGACACAGAACCAGCGGGAATCTCCATTTACTGTTCTCTTTCTGCCAATTCTCCTAGCTTGGAATAAAAATAAAAGAGATGATAGATAGTTCACTTATTAGCTTGCTGTTCATTTAGGCCATTTTGTCTGCAGTGAAGACGGCATAATCAGAGCACGAATCAACAATGAGAGTCGCCGGGGCTCCTGCGCGGGACGGTAAATTCACACTCATTGAGGCTGACGTCGCTTGACAGACTATTTTTCATGTCTATTACCTTTGCTATCTATTTGTGTCCCCGTCTATCGATAGTTAATGCATCTTCTGTTATCATTCCATGTAGCAATTGTGGTTATCCGGGAACAATACAATGATGTAAGGAATTAAATATTAATAGGCAATTTATAAAAGGGTCGAAATTTTACATTCCAATATATAAAATTGAAAAATGGAACATGTAAAAGGCTATAAGAATTGGAAGGTGGTTTCTCACCAAACGTGTAAATCAGAAGCTTGCTGGATCCTTTTAGTGCTAGCTAAGGATTAACGCAAGTAAAAATCTAAATGTCTCCATCGGAAACTGGGCAGCACCAGCTGGCATGAAAAGACAAGGCATAGGACAACCTTTGTTCTGCCCTTTTGGAAAAAAGACTCAAGTAACTGGACCCATTTCAACTAAAAAGACAATAAATAAATTTGGGCAAAACGATCATCTGAGCCAACCTTCAAAAAGTCCTTCTCAGCCAGGCATGGTGGCATATGCCTGTAATCCCAGTACATGGGAGGCTGAGACAGGAGGATTGCAGGTTCGAAGACAGCCTCAACAACATAGTGAGACTCTCAGCAATCTAGCAAGACCCTATTTCAAAACAAAAATATAAAAAGGGTTGGGGTTGTAGCTCACTTGATAATGCTTGTTTTGGGGGGGGGTTTGTTTAGGTATTGGGGATTTAAATTGCTAAATTGCCGATGGGCTTACTAAGTTGCTGAGGCTGTTCTCAGACCTGTGATCCTCCTGTCTCAGCCTTCCAAGTACTGAGATTACAGACGTGTGCCACCACACCCACCGCCATCCCTGGCAATAATGCTTGCTTTTTTAAACCATTTCCTTTTTGTTGTTTCATTTCTGAGGGAGTCTTGCGTCTCATTGTAGCCACGGGATTCACCTGGGTCATCTGTTAGCAGTTTTACTATGAAAGAAGAAATCTATTGTGACAAAGTCTGACTTTAGATTATTGTGGTGTGTGTGTGTGTGTGTGTGTGTGTGTGTGTGTGTGTGTTGCCAGGGATTGAACCCAGGGGCTTTCTACCTCTGAGCTACAGCCCTAGCCCTTTTTATTTTTTATTTAGAAACAAGGTCTCACTAAATCGATGCGAGTCTCACTGAGTTGCTGAGGCTGGCTTCGAACCTGCGATCCTCTTGTCTCAGCCTCCCAAGTACTGGGATTACAGGTGTGCACCACCGCGCCCAGCCCCTAATTAGATTGAAGGCCTAATCTCAGACACAAAACCTATTGTCATGGGGTTGACTTTAATCCAGCCCAAACCACTGCTTGGGCTTCCTGTGTTCCAGCTACTGGGCCAGGCAAGGTGCCTTAAGGTGGCGGGTAGGCAGGGAGAGAGTGGGTAGTGAGTGCTCCCCTTACTACTGCTATGTTACACTTTGCCCTGGATTTGGTAGCTTAAAGCAACAACTGGGCTACTTTCGTTCCATCCTGCCTGTGGGCCAGGAGTCTGGGAAGGCTCAGGGAGGTGGTATTCCTGGCATGGTAGTTGTTGGCTGGGGAGGGGGCGCTAAATCTCCTCTGGAAGGAACTCCAGTGGGCGGGGCTCAGTGATTGATGGGTTGTGGGTGGGGAGGGGAGGGGGTGAACAGTGGTTCCTAATTGGTCACCTGGGTTGGTGGGAATGTTATTAACCAAGATATGGAAATGAGTGGGAAGAACAGCGTGATAACCCAGAGATAGATTTAAGATACATCTAAACAAAGATGTCTGGACCCTAGGAGAAAGTCAGGGCTAGAGACAGACAGTTGGAGCCATTGGTGCACAGGGAAGCTTAGGCCTGAATGGAATTTCCCAAGAAGACTACAAAGATCAAGAAGAGAAGGCAGTAGGGAAAGGAGTTAAGTGTGGGGGGGAGGGGCACTGGGGATAGAACCCAGGCACCTTCTACCTCTGAGCTGCACCCCCAGCCCTATCTTATTTTATTTTTTTGAAACAGGGTCTCGATAAGTTGCTGAGGCTGGCCTCCAACCTGTGATCCTTCTGTCTCAACCTCCCAAAGACTGGGATTACAGGTGTGTGCCACCGCGCCTGGCTGGGAGTTAAGTTCAATTTGAGTGTCCCCAACCACTTACATAGGCTGTATCTACCCTAAGCAGATAAAAATGTGACAGACCCCAGGAGACACACCTTGACAAGTGGATGGATACCGAGAAGGACTGGCAGCTGCGGGCCGCCAAGAAGGCAGTGGAGAAGGACTGGGCCAGCTGTCTGCCTGCCCAGCCCTGCTCTTCCCCACCCGCCCTCCTCGCCCGGGGCCTCTACATAGGCTCACGCGCACCCTGCACCCCAGCACCCATCTCGCCAACTCTTGGTATCTTCTGACTTTGTGGGGTTTCTCCAACCTCTCCCCCACATACACATTTCTCTTCCTCTTTCCTCCATTCTAAATCCCTGGGCTTCTGCCACCCCCATTTATCTCCTTCCTCTTGCACTGATGCTCAGCTCCACCCTTCTGACAGATGTGGACAGACCACTCTTATTTTTATTTTTTGGTACTGGAGGTTGAACCCAGGGGCATTCCACCTCCAAGGTATACCCCCAACCCCATTAGTAGTAGTAGTAGTAGTAGTAGTAGTAGTAGTAGTATTTGAAACAGGGTCTCACTAAATTGCTGAGGCTGGCCTCAAAACTGTGATCCTCCTGTCTCAGCCTCCCATGTACTGGGATTACAGGCCTGTGCCACCACACCTGGCTAGACCACACGATTCCTAAGTCATTTCTACTGGTGTGCACAATCCTTTTTAATTCAAATATCCAAGCTGGGCATGGTAGCGAATACCTGTAATCCTAGTACTTGGGTTCAATCCCTAGTACCAAAAAAGAAAAAAAACTTAAAAAAATAATTCAAATATCCAGATCTCCTCCCCTTCAGAAAAGGAAAGAGAAATGCTCCTAGATTCTTTTGGACTTCTGTTTTTTTTTTTTTCAAATGATTGGGGCTGAGTCACTTATACTCAGATTGAACTTGATTTTTTCAGATCTTCATCAAATCTTTTGATATTTTCTATCTAATATTGAATCCTATATAAACACCTTCAATCTTAGTGAAGATGTAAACATTAACTTGAAAACAGAGTTTGTTTTCTTTCTTTTTTATACTGGATATTGAACCCAGAGGCATTCTACCTCTGAACTACACCCCCAGCCCATTTTTATTTTTTAGTTTGAAATAGGGTCTTGCTAAGTTACCGAGGGCCTCATTAAATTGCTGAGGCTGGCCTCTAACCTGTGATCCTCCTGTCTCAGCCTCCCAAGTACTGGGATGACAGGCATATACCACCACACTGGGCTCAAAAACATCGTTTCTTAAGCACAAATGTGGGCTCATTTGATTTTCTTGATAATCCTATGAGAAAAATAGGCAAAACGTATTATTATTCCTATTTTTTTATCAATAAAATGAAAGCCAGGACAGTTCCAGTCACCTGCCAAAAAACACACCGCTGGTAAAGGAAGCAGCCCAAATTCAAACCCAGGCCTCCTGCTGTGACACCGTGACACACTGCTTCTCCGAGGCCTGTTATAGATGACTTCCATTATACGGAAGCATTTGGAATAATTTTTAGGTGACAGAATTGCATGTAATGGAAATAGACATCCTGAGGAATCAATATTGAATCAAGAGGATCTCAGCTGGACGGTTTTATGATCTTGGCCCCGCAGAAGGCATTCATTTGCAGGATTGTTTGTTTATTGTTATTAATATTATTTTAAATTTAGGAACATCGCTGGCACCTTTTATGATCATTTTTCCTAGGATGACTATGCTCAGGGCATTTCTCTGGAATAACACCTTGGTCATTAGGAATGGAGTCCTGGCTTTTATTCGAATCGTGTGGCCAGACATGGAGGGAAAAACTGAGAACCTTCCAGAATCTTCCTGATTCTGGTAGCCAACTTTTTACCATATTAAACGAACTCCTTCCTGGGGGAGACGCTCTGGACTCCCCTGGCTGCCAAATGAGGAGGAAGGACTGAGCCTTTCCTGGCCCGGCCTTATTTAAACACGCACACTCACACCCCGCCTCCTTTGATTTACACCACCGCCGCGCGACTGTTTTGAAAAGCTGATGTTGTGGAATCCTTAAGTCATCTGTGACCTAGGTCACTAAAGACAGGAGCAATTTAGTAAAAGTATTAATTGAAACTCTCCTGACAAGCCCTGCTTCCTTCAGATGAAGTTGCACATCAAACCCACACAGAGCCATTCTGAGCAGCCTGAGACTTTCAATATCTCATAAACAGGCCCCTCAATCACTACAATCTAATAAGGCTATAATCATCATTGACACTATAATGATTAAAATGAATAAAACCCATTAAGAAAAGTCATGTTGAGTTATTAAAAGTTTCGCTCTGCGTGATATGTAATCTTTTATCCATTTTTTATGATGAAATCTGTAACCATCTATCCACAAAAGACCATTAATTTACTGCTCTGTGGATGTTAGCATGCTCTTTAGTTTAACAGCTTATCATTGATTTCTTGAGGGAGATATTATATTTGGAGAGATACACATGGAACAAAAGCCGGAATGTTGCTGTAAATTTCCCACTTGACAGGATGATCAAAGTATTGGGGCATGGTCGGCCACACGGGGCTAGCGAACAAGTTTTCTAGAGTAGAGAGGGCCCTCCGGCTACCAGGCGGCAGAGATGTGTTTTCAGGACTCCCAAATGCTTGTAAGGAAAGGTCATGGGGGGGGGGACAATAAAATGTCCATTAACTGGAGCCTAGTTAACTGGCTTATTGGCATCTATTAGAAACAAATTGCAAACAAAACTGATCCTATTATAAACTTCTCCTCATCCTCTCCATCAAGGGCTGACTCCCATTGGCTCAGAGGAGGCCCCAGCAAATGCAACGCTGTCAGATGGCTCCTTTATATGCCAGAATATTGGGTTCCCGCCAGCGGCGGCCGGCTCCAACCCCGACTAGCAGAGAACTACAAAGTTGGGAGGGATCGGTGGCCCCATCCAACAGAAAGAGCACTGGAAAGACGACTAATGTCCTCCTGCCACGGGCTTTCAGCAGGAACGTTTCCCCCCTAAGCAAACAGCAATAAAAACATCTTGAATGGAAGAGTGTGTACACAGAGTGCCGAGTTAAGTGATGGGGGAGGCAGAAGCTGAATGTGTACTTTTTCTCATAATAAACTCTGCTCCCAATGTCTTTGCTGCTCGTCTCCGATTTAATCTTATTAACAGTGAAACCTAAAAAGATTCTGTGGAGCCCAGGAGATGGTGTTGTCTTAGCAGGCGGTCTTCATTTGTCTGAGAATGATTAATAAATAGGTTCCCCAGCCTTACCCCGGCTGCCCCATACTGAACCAACTTGGCAGGTCCTCCGGCAGGTTAGGGCAGGCCTCACGCAACCAAGTGCAAATGGTGGTTTACGTTTTATCAGATTTCCTGATTTTCTAGACTTGCTTTCCTCGTTGAGGTCCTGCCGGGCTTTATTCCCCCACGCGCCCCCACACATACTTTATCTAAATAGCATTAGGTTATAAAAGTCATTCCATAACATACCATCTCTTTTACGAAGGGCAGCCTGTCTTTACCAAAATAATCAAATATCCTTTATGATCCTCCCTCTTAAAAGAAAACAGCAAATTCCATTTATAAGGTTGAAGTATAGTTCAAAGCGCGGCCAGCAGACATCGATTTTTATCAATCTTTGGCGAGTTCATTTAAGTCTACACCATTTCGTCCTGTAAGACACAGTGGTTGCTAAATGAAACTAAAAGGCAAATTCGCCCAGAATAAAAAGGAAATCATTCTTTATATAATCCATCATTAACCTGTAGAAAGAACTGCTTCAGGGCACGATTGAGGCTAAGAGCTTAGTAAAAAAAAAAAAAATTTCAAGTGATGTAATACATCTACAGATAAGAATGGCATTAGCCAGTGTTAACTCTATCAGTCCTCACATTATATATATATATATATATATATATATATATATATATATACACACTTTATTTTGAAACCGGGTCTCACGAAGTTGCAGAGTGCCTCACTAAGTAGCTGAGGCTGGCGGCGAACCCGAATCCCCCGGTCTCTGCCTCCCAAGTACTGGGATTACGAGCGTGCGCCACCAAGCCTGGCTTGTCCTCACATTTCTGCACATGCGTTCTTCCCCCAGTCGGGATGAGAGCTGCCATGCCCTCGCTGTGCTTCCACTGAGGGAGGAGAGAGAGCACACAGAGGCGGGTGTACCGGTGAGTCACTCTTCCCGCTCTTCTCAGACCTACATCTCACCTTAACCGTATGACGTCAGTTGTCAGTCGTGGTTCTGAGGCAAAAGGGGATCTGGAGAACTGTTTCTCATTTCCATGTGGCAGCTCTTTATTCCCCTTCCCTTTCTGGGGGTCCATCAAGATGTAAAGCAACTTAAGCTAGGCGTGGTGGCACACGCCTGAAATCCCAGTACTTGGGAGGCCAAGACAGGAGGATCTCAGGTTCGAGACCAGTCTCAGCAACTTAGTGAGACCTTCAGCAACTTAGCGAGACTCTGTTTCAAAATTATAAATAAGCCGAGCGTGGTGGCGCATGCTTGTAATCCCAGTACTTGGGAGGCTGAGACAGGAGAATTGCAGGTTCGCGGCCAGCCTCAGCTACTTAGTGAGGCCCTCCACAACTTAGGGAGACCCTGTTTCAAAATAAAGAATAAAATATAGGGCTGGGGGTGTAGCTCGGAGGTAGACTGCTCCTGGGTTCAATCCCCAGTTCCACAAAAAAATAAAAAATAAAATAGGGCTGGGGTGTAGCTTAGAGGTAGAATGCCCTGGGTTCAATCCCTAGTATCTGAATAAATAAATAAGCATAAATGTTCATTTGACTATGTCTTAAAGGCCCTTAAGAGAATTACAAAATTACTTAAGCGCTCTGATGAAATGAACTGTTTAGAAAAAAACTCTGTGTGTGTGTGTGTGTGTGTGTGTGTGTGTGTGTGTGTGTGTGAGAGAGAGAGAGAGAGAGAGAGAGAGAGAGAGAGATAACATAAAGTAAAATAAGCCAGAGTAGGGGCTAAGGAAATAAGGAAGAACTCACTTTAGTACATCAAAGAAGTCTTCTCTTAGTATATCTTCAGAGAAAGTGAAATGGACTGTTAAAATACCTATAAAATTTTTTAAAGACATTCATGAATTTTAATTTATCATCATGGTATTAAAAATACAGCCCTTTCTAACCATGAAGGCAATGAGAGTTTTGTAACATGAAAGTTTTTCTGGTGTTAATTTGAGCCTTTAATTAATTATAACCTTTGAAAAGGGGCTGTTTCATTGCCCTCCCCCCCCAAAAAAAAAGGTTACGTAGAAACACGGGTTTTCAGTGGAGCCGCACACTGGTGAGCAGCCCACTGTTTTCTGATGAGTCAGCACTTCTGCAATTACAGGTGGAGAGAGCAATAAAATCTTGCTGAGTTTAGTTGTTGAAATTATATGGTTTCATAAATAGTATAATGTTGTTCTCAGCAGGTAAATGTTATATTTTAATGACATCCGTATTATAGCACATACAAATTGTCCAGCTCAAGGTGAATGGAGCCCTCTACTCTTCAGTGTATCTGCAGCTCTGTGCTGGGCTACAGATGAATGATTCAGGCTCTGAAAAGATGAGGGTGGCGGAGAGAAACTGAGAGCACACTAATGTATTCATTGGGGGGAAAAATGTTTTTCTAGTGGACCATTTGGATGGACAGGAATCCGGTGCAGGTTTGGGTGAGAGAGGGCGCATACAGGTGACTAAGCTTTCTGATGCAGTACCGGACCCAATAGAGAACCTCTCCATCATGAGGGGCCCAAGCCTGCTGTAGAAATGAAGAACTTTGGTTTCCAGCCGTAGCTATGATAAAGTACAACCTGTTCCTTAATTAGTCTCAGACCAGTATACGCCTGTTCACCTATCACCGGTGAGCCCAGAGGTTGGAAAGACAGGTAATGCATTTGTACATCTAAACTCCCTCCTGAACTTATTAACCTAAAAAAAAAAAAGTTTGAGACTAAGTTTGTATGGGTTGTTCATAAATCAGCTTTATTTCATTGAAAACGTGTTCATTAGCTATAATCCTTCCAGCTGTTTCCCCTTAGGGCCTCTGAGCGTTGATGACTGAGTTGGTGTGGATATTTCGTGTGTATAAATAGCACATTATTGTTCCTCTTTGAAAATGTCTAAAACATGGCAACTAGAGTTAATAAGTGTTACATACTTGAAAATTACTAAGCAAGTAGATTTTAAGTGTTCACATACACACACACACACACACAAAGATAAGAATGAGGTAATGGATATGCTAATTAGCTTGATTAAGCCATTCCCCAATGTATATATATCAAAACTTCCTGTCATCCTGGTGTGGTGGCACATGCTTGTAATCCCAGTACTGAGACAGGAGGATCACAGGTTCGCAGCCAGCCTCAGCTACTTAGTGAGGCCCTCTGCAACTTAGTGAAACCCTGTTTCAAAATAAAGAATAAAAAATAGGGCTGGGGGTGTAGCTCAGAGATAGAATGCTCCAGGGTTCAATCCCTAGTACCGCAAAAAAAAAAAAAAATCTTGTCCCCAGTACTGAAAAGAACACACACACACACACACACACACACACACACACACCCTATTGTACACCATCAGCACAATTTTTGTTCATTACAATTATTGATTAATTAAAATATTTCTCATGTATGGGCCACTTAATAGTTTACAAAGTACCTTCCTTTGCACCAAAGTTAATTTAATCCTGATAACAAACTTTGAGGTAGATAATATCTCCATTTTACTGATAATAAAAACCAAGGCTCCAAAAAGCTGACTGATTACCTAAGGTCAAACCTGTCCTTGTCAGAATCAAGGAACAAGTTTAGGTCTTCCATCTCCAAATCTATTCCTTTTTCTACCACACCAAGCTTCGTGTTAAGAATCTGAAACACGCAGGGCATGGCAGCGCAGGCCTGTATTCCCAGTACTTGGGAGGCCGAGACAGGAGGATTGCAGGTTCAAGGCCAGCCTCAGCAATTTAGCAAGACCCAGTTTCAAAATAAAAAATAAAAAGTGCTGGGGCTCAGAGGTAGAACGTCCCTGGGTTCAATCCCCGGTACCATACACACAAAGAAGATGAAAGAAGAAAGAGAAGGAGAAGATAAAATGCCACATGATGCCCAGTGGGCATCTCTGAGTCACAGCGTGATCACTCATCACTGTTAATCCTTTAACAGACTGTGTTGCCGTGTGGACATTATGGAAGAAAGTGCTTTAAGAACTGCTGTTCAAGGCTGGGGCTGGAGCTCAGTGGTAGAACACCTGCCTAGCATGTATGAGGCCCCAGCTTCCATCCCCAGCACCTAATAAAAGAGGAGAGGAGGGGAGAGGAGAGGAGGGGAG
>PVJS01061821.1:0-10889 GCA_004027185.1 Glis glis | reverse complement strand
AGAGAGAGAGAAAGAGAGAGAGAGAGAGAGAGAGAGAGAGAGAGAGACAGGGAGAGAGAGAGAGAGACAGAGCTGAGGCTGGCCGCGAACCAGGATCCTCCGGTCTCCGCCTCCCAAAGTACTGGGATTACAAGCGTGCACCACCACGCCCGGCACAACATTTTTATAGGATCCTGTTCTTTGTCCCAATCATTTCCCAATGGATGGCCATTCAGTGTGTTTCATATTTCACTCAATTATAGATAACGCTGAAATACCACCTTTGTGTGTGTGTGTGTGTGTGTGTGTGTGTGTGTGTGTGTGTATAAGTATATGGGTTTTTTTTTTTTGGTAACCAAAGCTAGAAATGCAATAGCTGGGCTGCCTTTTCTAGATATGCCCAGTTGTCCTTCAGTGTGGTTCAACTGTTTATTCCATACAACTTTTAAAAGCATGTACCAAGTCATGGTTTGGGTGCTGGAAATATAATAAGGAGCAAAGTCCCTCCCTCAGAGAACTTACATTCTATAAAAAGGGGGCTAGAGCCTAACTTGATTTTAGTTGGTGAAATAAAGAAGAATATAAAATCTGTAGAGTCCAAATAATGATGGACAAGAGCAACTGTGGTCAGGCAGGGTCTTGCTGATAAAGTGGCATTTCAGTGTTGACCTAAGGAAGTAAGAGAGTGAACAACGATGATATCTGGGGATGGTCTCAAGCAGAGGGGACTGCAGGAGCGGTGTGGAAGCGTGGCCGATGCACGCCAGAGGTCAGGCGGCCAGTGTGACTGGAGCAGAGGGAGGATGGGAGAGAGTGGAAAGTGATGAGGCCAGAGAGGCCATGGGGTCTGAGATGGGTAGACCAGGCAGTGTCCTGCAAACCACAGTAGGGATTTGGGTTTACTCTTTAAGCGAGACGGCAATCCTTGGAGCTTTCTGGTAGGAGTGCACCCCGATTCTGGTGTCTGAGTCTAGTTGAGTTGGGATGAAGTAGGGTTGAATGGATGAAGGAAGTGTGGAGGCAGGGAGACCAACAAGGAGGCCACTACAGTTATCCATGCGAGACGACCATGGCTTCAACCACCATGGGAGTGGTGGAGAACTGGAGAGGTGTTTTGCTTTGAACATATTTCAAACAGAACCCAACAAATTTGCTTATGTAGACTTTGAACTAAAGAGAAAGGAGTTACTACTCCAAGGGGTTTGGCCTGGGCTACTGGAGGAATAGAAATACCATTTATTGAGATGGGGAAGGATGCAGAAGGGGCAATTTGGGGGTTTGAGGTAGTGAGGATTCGTGCATTGGGTTTTCAACAAGAACAGCTCAGCAAGTCTTTAGCAGGCAGTTGGATGTAAGTCTGGAGTTCAGGAGAAAAGTCTGGGCTAGAGACAGTACTTGGGGAGTCATCGGCAACTCCGCAGTTGGATTGGGGCATTGGATTGATGCCATGGACCAGGACCAGAGTGTGTGGAGTTAAAGAGCAGAACGAATCTGTGACTGAGTCTTGGGTGTTTTGTACCACAGAGACAAGGAGGATCCAGAAGGAGACTGGGAAGGAATGCCAATGAGTCTGCAGGAAAACCAGGGGTGGGAGAGTGTGGGTCCCAGAAGCCAAGCAAGAAAACTTTAAAGATCTTTCAACTGTGTAAAATGCTTCTGGTAGTTCAAATAAGATAAAAATTGAGAATTGACCATCATATTTGGCAATGTGGCAGTCATTGGTGACCTTGAAAAGAGCAATTTCTCTTGAGTAGTGGGGAAAGGAATCTGACTGGAGTGGATTTTAGAGAATAGGAGGAGAATATTTAGAGATGGTGAGTAAAAGGACTCTTTAGAAGACTTCTAGTGTAAAGAGAAGCAAGGAGGAGGAAATTGTGTGTTAAAAGGGAGTGACTTTTTAAGGATGGGAGACATTGCAGCATTGTATGCTGATTGGAAATAACAAAAAAAAAGTTGATTCAGTAGAGAGAGGATAATTGCAAGAGCAATTGCCTTGAGTAGACAAGCAGGATGGGAATCCAGGGCTCCGTGGGCAGGGACTGGCTTTTGACAGAATTCATCCAGAATAACAGGAGAAAGTGCAGGTAGAATGAATATAGGTAGGTGAGTAGAGAAGGATGTGGGAATACTCTGGTGACATCTGTTTTCTTTGGGAGAAATGAAGCATTGCCAACTGAGAAGAAGGAAGGGCAGGGGATTTGGGAAGTGTAGAGAGGAGGAGATGTGAGCTGAGGGAGTAGGAGAATGAGGAGGATAGATGGTAGGAAGGCTGATTGGGTTGCTGCTCCCTCTTGAGGCTCGGATCCAGTCATGCATTTCCTATGAAACAAGTAGCATGGGCATGTGTGTATTTTCTCCAACTCTGATGAGCCACTTGAGCTCAGTGTGGTCCAGTGGAATGTCGGACTTAGCCTGGGTGGAGAAGAGAGGAGTGAGGTAGCTGAGGGTGAATGCAAAGGGATGATTAAAGTCATGATGTTTTCAGATCAGGGCACTGAGGTTGGGGAACTGCTGGCGTCAGAGAGAAAAATTTGGAGGTGGAGCTGTGCTATGGGTTGGCTGTGGAATGTCTCCCACCAAAGCTCATGTGTTTGCAGTGAGCAACGTTCAGAGGTGAAACGATTGAATCTGGAGGGCTCTAACCTCCTCAGTGGATGATTAATCATTTGAATGGATTTACTGGGTGGGAACTGTAGGCAGGTGGAGCATGGCTGAAGGAAGTAGGTTGATGGGGGCATGATCTTAGGGCTATATCTTTCCCTGGCCCCTTCCTCTTGTGCTCTCTGCTTCCCGCTGCCATGAGCTGAGCACCTTTCCTCTGCCACACCCTGCCGTGTGATGTTTTTGCCTTGGAGCCAGCCAGCCTTGGACTGAACCTCTGAAACTGTGTGCCAAATAAACCTTTCCTCCTCTTAAGTTCTTGTTGTCAGATATTCTGGTCACAGCAACAAAAATCTGACTAATACAAGCTAGAAAGTAGGATGCTGACGATGAGGTTATAAACTGGGGGTGGCCATTAGTAGTAACCGTATCTAGGATATAATCAGGGAGTTCATGGCTGAGGTAGGGTCAGGACAAGATCATTGGAAGTGAGGATGTCAAAGAAGAGGCCAGGGAAAGGAAGGATCTCAACATAGCCACTGAGATCACTAGAATTATGGAAGTGATATTGGACTTAGTGAGTGGCACTGAAGTACTCGACATGATGGGGCTCAGTAGATGACTGCAACCAGAAGGGGCAGGTTCCAAGGGTTGTAGAGAAGGACAGTGATCTGGAAGTAGCAGTGGGAGTCAAGGACACCTACACCACCTCCAGGCCTTGAGGTATAAAAGGTGCAGTTGAGAAAATAGACAGCACTAGAGGGCGCTGTGCTCAGGATAGCGGACAGGCCTCACTGGGCGGTAAAAGAGGCCAAGAGCTTTTGAAACAGTGCTGCTGCCTGGCTCTCTCAGACCATTTAAATCAGGATCTCTGGACATGTATGAGAGCTCCTGTTTTCTCACATTCTGACCAACACGTGGTGTTACTAGATGTTCTAATTTTTGTCCATCTCAGGGGTGCACAGTGGTGTCTTCAGGTTGTCTTAACTTGTACCTCCTGCCTGTTCATATGTTGGAACTATTCCCACTTCCTTCTCTATTGTCCATCTGTTTATATCCTTGGCTCATTCCCCACCCTGTTGGGTTTAGCCATATGCATATTGATTTGTTGGAAAAATATATTTTGGATATTATTCCTTTTGTGGTTATATGTGCTACAAATACATTCTTCCAGTGGGTGGCTTGTCTTTTCCCCTTAATTAAGCAGTAAATTTTAATTTAATATCAATATTTAATATATAAGTTATCAATCTTCTTCTTTGTGGTTTGTGTATTTTATGATATGGATAATGGTCACAGAACTCATTTCAAAGCTGTAGGTAGACACTAATATTTATTCATTAATTTTCTGGGGAAAGATAAAGGTAGTTTTTAGAAAAGAAAAAAATCATCAAAATAGTGTTTTGTCTCTTGGTATTGGGACAGAATGTTAGCTGGCCTTACACTATGTTATTTTATTTCTCCCAATGTGACATTATTTTTTAATTAAAGTAATATGCATGCATAGTAAAAGAATTCTAAAAGGACATCTAATGGTAAATACAAATCTCTCTTTTTCAGTTCTTCTGCTTCAAGGTAACAGTTTCTTTTCTTTTCTTTCTTTTTTTTTTTTTTTTTTTGGTTTGGAACTGGGAACTGATTGAACCCAGGGGCATCTACCCCCGAGCTACACCCCAGCCCTCTTTTTGTTTTGTTTTGACACAGGGTCTTGCTAGGTTGCTGAGAGTCTCGTTACATAGCTGAGGCTGTCCTCAAACCTGCAATCCTCCTGTCTCAGCCTCCCAAGTACTGGGATTACCATGCTCCGCTAATGGTTTCTTAAGTATCTTCTGAGGAAAAAAAGAGTTTTATGCATCTCTCAGCAAATGTATGAAGTCTCTGGTATGAACTTCCTGTGGCTGCCATAACAAATCACCACAAACCGTGCGGCTTAAAACAGCAGCAATTCAGTCTCTCACAGTTCTGGGGGCCAGAAGTCCAAAATCAGAGCAGGGCGGTGCTCTCGCCAGCTTCTGGTGGCTGGGGCGTTTCTTGGCTTGTGGTTGGAGAAATGCCTGTCTGTGCCTTTGTTTCCAGTAGCGGGCTTCTCCCGCGCCTCTCCCGTGTGTGTCTTCCAATGCAGCATGGTGTAATGTTGAACACATAGACCCCAGGACCAGACTTCCTGGGTTCAAACCCCAGCCTACCCCTGAACCACGTGCAAATGCATCCTGAACTGCTCCTGCACAGTGTCAAGTAGGGGATGATGAGAATACTTACCTCACATCACCTCTATGAGGATTGAGTTCAAACTTATAAAGCACTCAGAACAAATGCCTGGCAAAAAATAACCCATGTAAATGTGTGACAGATCAGATTCGTGTGAACGATGTCATCTTCTCCACACTGTTCTGCACCTTGCTTTTTTTCATTCAATAGTAAATCCTGTGCTGGGCGTGGTGGCGCATGACTGTAATCCCAGTACTTGGAAGACTAAGATAGGAGGATTGCAGGTTTGCTGCCAGCCTCAGCAACTTAGCAAGACGCTCAGCAACTTAGTAAAAGCCTGTTTCAAAAAAATAAATGAATATGCCGGGCGTGGTGGCGAACGCTTGTAATCCCAGTACTTTGGGAGGCGGAGACCGGAGGATCCGGGTTCACGGCCAGCCTCAGCGCGTTCTCTCTCTCTCTCTCTCTCTCTCTCTACTTAATGAGGCCCTCCGCAACTTCGTGAGACCCGGTTTCAAAGTAAAGTATAAAAAATAGGGCCGGGGGCGTAGCGCGGAGGTAGAATGCCCCTGCGTTCAATCCCCGGTACAGCAAAAAAAAAAAAAAAAAGAATAAATAAATAAATAAATAAAATAAGGCTGGGGATGTAGCTCAGAGGTAGAATGCCCCTGGGTTCTATCCCTAGTGTTCTGCGTGCGCACATGTGCATGAGCACGTGCGCATGCGCGCGCTCGCATGCACACACACACACACACACACACACACACACAGTAAATCCTGTAATCTTTCCACATCAGCACATGAAAGCATATGCCTTGCATAGAATTCCAAGCCCCTTACTGTTATAACCTCTTCTGTGTCAGTCACTATTCCAGCCACGTTATATCCATCATCCAAACTGCAACAAGTCGTCAGTCCCATTTTGTGGATGGATAAGTGGAGACTCAGTGAGGTGAGCAGTTGCCCACGGGAGGAGTGCAGCCCAGCACTGTCTGTCGGTTCCACTGCCACGTGGTTTTCTGTCCGACCTGATTTTTGTCTTCCCCTTAAAGACACTCCACCGAGTTAGGACAGCCTCACAAGAATGCCAGCAGTATTGTGTGATGCCTTACTGAGACATGTGCCCTGACACCGAATCTGCCGCAGCGTGCGTGCTTCTGTTATGCGTGTATTTTCTTAAGATCTTAGTCCAGTGTTTCTTGAAATTCCTTCGAACTCACAGCTGGCTCCTTTCTCCTCTGCCAGCCTTTCATATCTGGTTTCCTAGCGGCCCGCACACCTGCTGCTTTCTAGCTGCTGCCTCTCGCACCCATCACTCTTTTTTTTTTTTTTTTTTTTGCGGTACCGGGGATTGAACCCAGGGGCGTTCTACCTCCGCGCTACATCCCCGGCCCTATTTTTTATACTTTATTTTGAAACCGGGTCTCACGATGTTGCGGAGGGCCTCACTAGGTAGAGAGAGAGAGAGAACGAGAGAAAGAGAGAGAGAGAGAGAGAGAGAGAGAGAGAGAGAGAGAGAGCTGAGGCTGGCCACTAACCCGGATCCTCCGGTTTCTGCCTCCCAAAGTACTGGGATTACAAGCGTGCGCCACCATGCCCAGCGGCGCACCCATCACTCTTTGCTGAGCCTCCCCGGGCCTGCAAAGACTTCCTGTTAAGAGCCAGGCGTGGTGACACTTGCCTGTAATACCGATAGTTGGGAGGCTGAGACAGGAGGATTCCAGATTTGAGGCCAGTCTCAGCAACTTAGTGAGGCCCTCAGCAACCTAACAACACCCTGTTTTAATAAAATAAAATAAAATAGGGCTGGGGGTAAAATGCCCCTGGGTTCAATCCCCTGTCACGAGCGCGCGCGCGCACACACACACACACACACACACACACACACACACACTTCCTGTGTGGTAGATGAATAAGGATGAGCAGTAAGACCCTGGCCTTTCACTTCCTCCTGAAAACAGAAGTAATTCTGACCCAGATGCCCAATTTTATTATTGGCCAAACTGCAGTCTTAACTTGTGTTTTGTAAAGATGAGATGATGCCAGCCAGAGAGATGAATCAGAGAGCGATTATTTCGCTCCTGTATTCCGTTCTTTACAGAACCGAAACAAGTAAAATGGAATCCTGGCTGCCTGAAGGATCTGGTTAACAATTCACCCTCTTTTTGTTTTAACCCTTATTGATATCATTCTATTATTATTCAAAAATAGTCTTTAGAAAATTGATTTTAAATTAGTCCTGCAGGAACTCAGAGTTATTTATTATTCCAGAATAGAAACTTAAAACATCTCATAATACCAAATATTGATCAGAGTGTGGAGAATAAGGATACAGTCCCTCTTAGGTGTGGCTAACCATGTATCACCTACTAAACTTTCCTTAAGTTGATTTTTTATTTTTTTATTTTTGACGGTACTGGGGATTGAACCCAGGGGCATTCAACCTCTGGACTACACCCCCAGCCCTATTTTTTATTCTTTATTTTGAAACAGGGCCTCACTAAGTTGTGGAGGGCCTCACTAAGTAGCTGAGGCTGGCTGCGAACCCGGATCCTCCAGTCTCAGCCTCCCAAGTACTGGGATTATAAGCGTGCGCCACCATGCCCGGCTAAGTTGATTTTTTAAAAAGCAAATTAGGGACCTATGCTTATTTTGTTTTACTTATTTATTTGTGGTACTGGGGATTGAACCCAGAGGCATTCTACCTCTGAGCTACACCCCCAGTCCTTTTTATTTTATTTTATTTTATTTTATTTTATTTTTTGGTTTGGAAACAGGGTCTTGCTAAGTTGCTGAGAGTCTCACTACATTGCTGAGGTTGTCCTCAAACCTGCAATCCTCTTGTCTCAGCCTCCCAAGTACTGGGATTACAGGTGTGTGCCACCATACCAGGCCTATTTTATTTTAAAGTATCCCCACCAGCTAAAATAATTTTCAAATCTTGTTTGGTAGTGGGGGATACAGTCATTCAGGAAATGTTAAATATGGTGGTAACTAAAGAACAGGCAAAGTTCAATGATTTACTATTCTGATGATAATGTAATATTCAGGATATGAATTCTCATGGGTAAAATTTACCTTAGAAAAGATACTTCTCTTCACACTAAAATTTTCCTAAGTTGCTTGCTCATATGAACTTAAATATTTATATGTTGGTTTAGTCTGTAGCCCAGAAAACCCTGCTGCCCTACAAACCTGCTTTGTGAGCTTTGAAAGAAAGTTTATATGTAGGGGTAATTCCAGTAGGGGCCGACAGAGGGCGTCAAACCATTTATAAGCTATTGCTTTATTTAAACTAAGGACTTGGATTTGTCAAGCATCTGTTTTTCCCGGCATTTAGAAGTTACTTTCTCTTCTTCTGAAAAAGAAATCTTGGTAAGTAAAAAGGCTTCTGTTGCTTTTTCAAATTATGGAGCAAGTGCTTCAAATAAGCAAGAGAATGCTAATAATTATGTGGGAAATGGGAAATAATTGTTATTTATTTATTTCTGTTGCTTGTCTATTGTGTTCCTTTTTATACTTATCTCTAGTTCCTTGTTTTCAGTATTTTATATTCTGGATATAGCACCAATCACATTTTTATATATATTTGTGTATGTGTATGTGTGGTACAGGGGATTGAGCCCAGGGGCGTTCTACCTCTGAGCCATACTCCCAGCCCTTTTTATTTTATTTTATTTTTGTTTTGCAACAGAGTCTCAGTAGGTTGCTGAGAGTCTAGCTACTTGCTGAGGCTATCCTCCAACCTGCAATCCTCCTATCTCAGCCTCCCAAGCTCTGGGATTCCAGGTGTGTGGCACCACGCCCGGCTATGTTATATATTTTTATAGTACACACCCACTATGTTTATAGTGTACGTGCGTGTTTGCTCTCCCCCTCATATGAAACCATAATCGTTTGTCACTAATTCATAAGCGTTTGGAAAGGAGGAGTTAGGCACTCCTATTCATATTCATATCCCCAGCACCTAGCACCTGACATGGCGCTGGCCCAAAATTTATTAAGTGGAGGAAGTGATGGGCACTGAGCTGGTCGTGACCAGCATTTGCCCCACTTTGGGTCACTCATCTTTACGCTGTTTCTCCTGCACATTTGTTGACTTGCTTATGAATTCTTTCCTACACTAACCTCACTTAATTTTTCTTCTGGTCTCTCCTTTCTCGTAGTTTTAATTTTTATAAGGTCCCTCTACCATTGTTTTTTCTGAAATAGAGTTTTTGTCAACTGTCCTTTTTCCTCTCCTTTTTTGTTTGATACATTAAACAAACCACTATTATCTGCTCTTTTCACTTCCTTGAGAAAAGAGCGAACTCTTTAATTTTCTACTCTCATCTGTGCTTTTCTTCCTCTTCCTCTTTCTCTTTCAAATATGAAAGTTCCTAGCTGGGCGTTGTGGTGCACACCTATAATCCTAGTACTTGGGAGGCTGAGACAGGAGAATCTCATAAGTTTGAGGTCAGCCTCTGCAATTTAGTGAGACTCTGCTTCAAAATAAAAATTAAAAGGGCTGGGGGTGTAGCGTGGAGGTAGAATGCCGCTGGATTCAATCCCCAGTACTGAAAAGAAAAAAAAAAGTTCCTGACTGGCTCATTAAAGTGAATACCCTAGAAATTATGTGAGGGTCCAAATTCTGTGAGAGGAGTATTTGTGCTGTTGTGGCAGGGTGTTTCGAGCTATCAACTTTACCACACGATGGCTGAATTTCACTCCTCTGAACACAGACACTGGACCATGGGAAGGGAGGAACTGGAGGGTAGGCCCTCATCTGTGAATGTCAATTATCCACCATCATGTTGAAGAAGTTCTCTCCTTATATATGTATTAATATTCCAAATAACAAAACATGTTTCTTTAACTAAAACGTACTTTACATTAGTTATATTCAAAGGAAACTCTTACATTGCCTCAAGATAACATTTTGAAATTACAAAAGATGTTTGAAATTAGAAATTTTAGAAATATTTGAAAGCATAAAAAAATTAAGTTCTTCTATGATTCAGAGATTAAAAAAAATCTGTTAGCATTTGGTATATTTCTTCTTTTTTCTCCCTAGGTTTTTTGAACATCAGGTTTTAATCGTATTTTACAAAATTAGAGTCTCACTACCAATGCGATTTTGTACTTTCATTCAGTTAAGATTATAATAAAGATTTTTTCAAAGTATATATGTAAGACCACATGTTATCCCATGTTATGGATATTATTTAGATTAACCATTTTCTACACCAGACATTTTTTCAATTTTTCATCATGTCACAAGGATCTTAATAGGCATATTTTTTAGTGTATCCTTGATTATTCCTTTAGCAAATTCTTAGAAGTGGAATTACTAAGATAACAGGAGGCATATTTTAAAATAATATGTATAAATTACCAAATTACCATTTAGAAATGTCATACTAGCTTTTCAGTCCTGCCAAGTAGTAAATGAGAGTTCTTGCTTTTTCTTCCCTAGTACTGGGGATTGAACCCAGGGGCGTTCTACTCCGAGCTACACCCAGCTATGCCCCCAGCCCTTTTTATTTTTTGTTTTGAAACAAGGTCTTGCTAGATTGCTGAGAGTTTCACTAAGTTGCTAAGGCTATCCTCAAGCCTGTAATCCTCCTGTCTCAGACTCCCAAGTGCTGGGATTACAGGTATGTGCCATGTCTGGTAGAGAGTTCACGTTTTAGTTCCCACTTACTAATAGTGGGTATTATATTTCTGAATTTCCCAGTTTGTTTGATGAAAAAATGTCATACCTTTTTTAATCTATTTTTTTTTTTTTTGGTACTGGGGATTGAACTCAGGGGAGTTCTACCTCTGAGCCACACCCCCAGTCCTATTTTAATTTTTTTAGTTTAAAACAGGGTCTTACTAGGTTGCTGAGTCTCGCTACATTGTCGAGGCTGTCCTCAAACCTGCGATCCTTCTGTCTCAGCCTCCCAAGTACTGGGATTACAAGTGTGTGCCACCATGCCCAGCTTTTTTTAATCTTTTAAGAAACAAAAATTCTTATTTGATTTACTTTTATCTTTTATGCTTAAATCTCTCTCTCTCTCTTTTTTTTTTTTTTTTTTTGCCGTACCGGGGATTGAACCCAGGGGCGTTCTACCTCCACG
>PVJS01061820.1:0-10889 GCA_004027185.1 Glis glis | reverse complement strand
GGTACCGGGGATTGAACCCAGGGGCGTTTTTACCTCCGAGCTACACCCCCAGCCCTATTTTTTATCCTTTATTTTGAAACTGGATCTCACGAAGTTGCGGAGGGCCTAAGTAGCTGAGGCTGGCCACGAACCCGGATCCTCCAGTCTCAGCCTCCCAAGTACTAGGATTACAAGCGTGCGCCACGCCGGGTGTATCATTGCCTCTTTGTGTGTGGCAGAGTGCTGGGAATTAATCCCAGGGGCATTCTCTCTCCAAACTACACCCCCAGCCCTTTTTTCTGTTTTGTTTTGTTTTGAAACAGGGTCTCACTAGGTTGCTGATAGTCTCGCTACATTGCTGAGGCTGGTCTCAAACCTGCAATCCTCCTGTCTTAGCCTCCCAAGTACTGGGATTACAGGCGTGCACCACCATGCCTCACTAAGTAGCTGAGGCTGACCGCGAACCTTCAATCCTCCTGTCTCAGCCTCCCAAGTACTGGGATTACAAGCGTGGCCACCATGCCAGTTTAGAAAAAAAACTCTTAAGGTAACTCATTCAGAAACAATGTATGTGATATAAATTCCTCTTGGCAGGTTTGTTAAGAAGTTGGAGCATTCTTGGAAAGCACTGGTACATGATGGGGTGAGTAGCAATCAGCTAAAGATCTCCTCCCCACTTCCTCTTACTTTTTTATTTCGGTACTGGGGATTGAACCCAGGGGCGTTCTACCTCCGCGCTACACCCCTGGCCCTATTTTTTATACTTTATTTTGAAACCGGGTCTCACGAAGTTGCAGAGGGCCTCACTAAGGAGAGAAAGAGAGAGAGAGAGAGAGAGAGAGAGAGAGAAACAGGGAGAGAGAGAGAGAAACAGGGAGAGAGAGAGAGAGAGAGCTGAGGCTGGCCACGAACCCAGATCCTCCGGTCTCCGCCTCCCAAAGTACTGGGATTATAAGCGTGCGCCACCACGCCCGGCTGCTTCCTCTTATTTCTGATTTGCCCCTCACTTTCTTCCATGTGTTTTTATTTTCATTCCTGGGTTTTACCCTTCTGTTAGGGTCTCAGTCTAAGGGACAATGGTCCTTAGTCTACAGGTTCTCTTGCTGGGCCTCTCTAACTCTGTAGCCATCTCTTCTGCTCTGTAGGATACCGTATCGGTGCATCGTCCAGGCTTCTACGCTGAACGGTTCCAGCGCTTCATGTGCAACACAGTATTCAAGAAGATCCCCTGTAAGTGGTTTCTGCCAGATGACCCCGAGTGGCTCCCTTACCCCAAGAGATGGGGGGCAGGGCGCCCCTGTCAGGGAGCTGCAAAGGCCAGAGGCCTCTCCTGCTCTACCTACATCCTGTGAGAGCCGCTTCCCGTCTTTATGTCCGTCATTCTATCTGTCCCAGTCGTTTCCGAGTTGCTGCTTTCCCCCCTGGCTCTCCCTACATGAGTCATTGAGGTGAGGGCCTTTTCTGGGATACTGGTGGGATTGAAAAAAAAAAAAAAGATGTGTAGTTGTAGATACAGAATTCATGCCACAGGCTCAGATAGTCAGAGATAGGCAAGGGGGGTTACCAGTGTTGCTTTCCATCCTTATCCCAGGTACCAAGGAGTTCACAGACTAGTTCATGTGCTTGAAGCATTACTGATTTCTGCTTAGCAGGTGTTTTAGTCTCTTCCCTCGACTTTCTGGTTTGGAAGTGCCATGTCCTTTTTTCCAAGCTTTCTATGCTGTCGCTACTGGCAAACTCCTACTCTTCCTTCCCTCTCCTCCTCACAGGTATTTGCTTTGTGAGGCAGAGAATCTAGACGCATATGCCCGGCATTCTTTTTTGTTTGTCTGTGTGCTTCATTTTTTAGTACTGGGGTTTGAAGCCAGGGCCTCGTGCATGGTGGGCTAGTGCTCTACCATTGAGCTACATCACCTGCCAGGCAGTCTTAAGGGGCATGGGAAAATCCTGTCTTTTCAGAATGATACATGAATAGTACAAATTATCATAGTGCTGTGTCTACTTGCTGTGTCCAAGAAGATGTAGAATGAGACAGTCATCTCTGTTAGGTTTGCTGGGGGATACTAGTAAAGAACAAGGGAATTATGGAATAGAGTCCATCTCCTCAGGTGGCAAAAAAGCCATCAAGGCTGCATGTGGGGCGGGGTATGTGTGTCACTTCCCTCTGGGTTTTCTGCTTCCCAAAGCTGAGTGAACCGGGAACCCCTCCTGAGTAGTACTGCATAGAGCTCGCCTTTTTTATTTTTTATTTTTTGTGGTACTGGGGATTGAACCCAGGGGCATTCTACCTCTGAGATATACCCCCGGCCCTTTTTATTTTTTGTTTTGAAACAGGGCCTCTAGGTTACTGAGAGTCTCGCTAAGTTGCTGAGGCTGATCTCAAACCTGCAATCCTCCTGTCTCAGCCTCCCAAGTACTGGGATTACAGGCGTGTGCCACCATGCCCGGCTAGAGCTCATCTTTTTTTGACATTAACACTTCTTCCACCTTTGCTTCAGAAAAATAACTTTGGGTGTGTGTTGGGGGCACTAGCAGTTTGTATCTGTGTCTTGGTGATGGTTTCTGAGGTGGGTGCTAAGTAGGCTCTTTCTTTCCCTTTTGAAGTGAAGCCCTCTCCTTCCAAAAAGTTTCGGTCTGGCTCATCTTTCTCTCGGCGATCAGGCCCCAGCGGCAACTCCTGCATTGCTTCCCAGCCATCGGTCTCTGGGGAACACAAAGCACAAGTGACAACAAAGGCGGAAGTGGAGCCAGGTCAGCGCCAGGGCTGGGGTCCCCATGTGCCCGGGCACTCCCTCCCTCCCTTCTGAGCCCTTAGCTTCTCTGGCCAGGACCTCTACTCCCCATTTCCATCCAGGAAAAGCCAAGTTGCTACATGTTTTCCCCTTACCCCAGTAGCTCTTCGTTTCCCTTTTGATTTCACTTACGATTTTCTTTCTCTTTTCCAGACGCTCATCTTGGTCGTCCTGATGTTTTACCTCAGACTCCACCTTTGGAGGAAAACAGTGAGGGCTCGCCTGTTCCTGGCCCCAGTTGCTCACTTGTAGATGGAGAGACTTTGCAGATGTTAAATATAAGGTTGGCCCCTTTCTCCATATAATCTTATCTTTTCTCTCTAAGGGGCCTTGAGAACCTCCATAATTCTGTTTTTCTTTTGTGTGCGTGTGGTACTGGGGATTGAACCCAGGGGCATTCTACCTCCGAGCTAAACCCTCAGCCCTATTTTATTTTATTTTGAAACAGTCTCGCTAGATTGATAAGAGTCTCATGACTTGCTGAGGCTGTCCTCAAACCTGCAATCCTCCTATCTCAGCCTCCCAAGTACTGGGATTACAAGTGTGTGCCACCACACCCATCTGTGCCACTACATTAAAAAGATCTCCATTCCGCCCTCCGCAACTTCGTGAGACCCGGTTTCAAAATAAAGTATAAAAAAATAGGGCTGGGGGTGTAGCGCGGAGGTAGAACACCCCTGGGTTCAATCCCTGGTACCACAAAAAAAAAAAAAAGATCTCCTTTCCAATAAGATTTTCTCACTCTCTTTAAGACCTCACTGGCAACCCCCTTTAAGTTCACAATTCTACAAACAGCATATTCAGGACACTCTATTTATTTATTTATTTATTTATTTATTTATTTATTTATTTATTTATTTGTGGTACTGGAGATTGAATCCAGGGGCATTCTACCTCTGAGCTATACCCCCAGCCCTATTTTTTATTCTTTATTTTGAAACAGGGTCTCACTAAGTTGCGGAGGCCTCACTAAGTAGCTGAGGCTGGCTGCAAACCCGGATCCTCCTGTCTCAGCTTCCCAAGTACTGGGATTACAAGCGTGTGCCACCACACCCGGCTTCAGGACACTTTAAACTTTCACTAAAACTCCTCAAAGCCACTCAAAGCCATCCCTGCTTTGTGCGTGATGCTGGGGATAGAACCTAAGGCTTCATGCATGCTAAGTGAACACTATATTACTGAGCTGCAGGCCCCTGCCCCTCTACATTTTAGGTTTTTGTTACAGCAGCACCTCACTTTCAATTACAAAAATCTATATTATCTATTATGTAACAAGTTACCCCAAAATTTAGCAGTTGAAAACAGTAGCTTGCCTAGCATGTTCAACCCCTGCCAATAAGAAAGAAAAGAAAACAACAAACATTGTCTCAAATTTCTATTTATTTATTTATTTTTTTTTTTTTTTGCAGTACTGGGGATTGTACCCCAGGGGCATTCTACCTCCGAGCTACACCCTCAGCCCTATTTTTTATTCTTTATTTTTGAAACAGGGGCCTCACTAAGTAGCTGGGGCTGGCCATGAACCTGTGATCCTCCTGCTCAGCCTCCCAAGTACTGGGATTACAAGCATGCCCCACCACACCCAGCACACCTAGATTCTTAAACCTCAGAAATTTGAAGCCGGGCGTGGTGGCGCATGCTTGTAATCCCAGTACTTGGGAGGCTGAGACAGGAGGATCCGGGTTTGCAGCCAGCTTCAGCTACTTAGTGAGGCCCCCCACAACTTAGTGAGACCCTGTTTCAAAATAAAGAATACAAAATAGGGCTGGGGGTGTAGCTCGGAGGTAGAATGCCCCTGGGCTCAATCCCTAGTACCACCAAAAAAAGGATCTAGGTGTGTCTTAGCTGAAGGCCTTTTTGGCTCAGGTAACTAGATGTTATAGTCAAGATGTTAGCCAGGGCAATGGTCTCGTCTGAAAGTTTGCCTGGGAAGGATCTGCTTCTAAGTTCATACGGTGGTGGTGGGATTTCTTGAAGGCTTTTGGACTGAGGGCTCAGTTTCTCACTGGCTCTTGGCTAGCCATACGCCTCAGTTCCTTGTTACACTGCTCCATCTACAGGGCAGCTCGCAGAATAGCAGCCAGCTTCCCTCAGAACAGGCAAGCAAAGGGCGCTTGTCATAGAGGAAGCTACAAGAGGGCCTGGTGGTGCACGCTTGTAATCCCAGTACTTGGGAGGCTGAGACAGGAGGTTCGTAGGTTTGAAACCATCCTCAGCAACTTAGTGAGGACTTCCACAACTTAGTGAGGCCCTATTTCCAAATAAAAGATAAAATGGAACTGGGGGTGTAGCTCGGAGGTAAAATGCCCCTGGGTTCAATCCACAGTATCACACACACAAAAAAGAAGAAGTTAGCCGGGCGTGGTGGCGCACGCTTGTAATCCCAGTACTTTGGGAGGCGGAGACCGGAGGATCCGGGTTCGCGGCCAGCCTCAGCTCTTTCCCTGTCTGTCTGTCTCTCTCTGTCTCTGTCTCTCTCTCTCTACTTAGTGAGGCCCTCCGCAACTTTGTGAGACCCGGTTTCAAAATAAAAGTATAAAAAATAGGGCCGGGGGCGTAGCGCGGAGGTAGAACGCCCCTGCGTTCAACCCCCGGTACCAAAAAAAAAAAAAAAAGAAGAAGAAGTTATAATCTTTTTGTAACCTAATGTTAGAATTTACATGCCATCACCTGTGCTACATTCTATTAAAAGAGAATCACTGCCAGGCATTGTGGCCTGTAATCCCAGTACTTGGGAGGCTGACAGGAAGATTTCAGGTTCCAGACCAGCCCCAGCAACTAAGTGAGACTCTCAGCAACTTATCAAGACCCTGTTTCAAAACAAAAAATTAAAAAAAAGGGCTGACATATAGCTCAGAGGTAGAATGCCCCTGGGTTCAATACCCGGTACCACGTAAAATAGGGCTGGGGTGTAGCTCAGAGGTAGCAGGTCCCCGGATTCAATCCCCAGTACCAAAAAAAAAAAAAAGAGAATCACTAAGTGCAGCCCATATTCAAGAGCACAAATACCAGGGGGCAAGTATTATTGGGAGCAATCTTAGAGGCTGCCTTCCACTCCTGGGGACTGAAGCTAGAAGAGCTGGGTACTAGGACATGTTTTATTTTTATTTATTTTATTTTATATTATTTTAGTTTTTACGGTACTAGGAATTGAACCCAGGGGCATTCCACCTCCGAGCTACACCCCAGCCCTATTTTTTATTCTTTATTTTGAAACAGGGTCTCAGTAGCTAAGGCTGGCTTTGAACCTGCAATACTCCTGTTTCAGCCTTCCAAGTATTGGGATTATAAACATGCGCCACCACACCCGGCTAGGAATTTGTGTGTGTGTGTGTGTGTGGTACTGGGAATTGAACCCAGGGGCATTCTACCTCTCAGCTACACCCCCAGCCCTATTTTTTATTCTTTGTTTTTGAAACAGGGTCTCAGTAAGTTACAACTTACTCAGTAAATTACAACTGTGGGCCACCATGCCTGGCTGGAAATATTTTATAGTCCCAAGATGGGCATGGTGCTGCAAGTTTTGTAATCCCAGTACTTGGGAGGCTGAGACAGGAGGATCACAGTTTCCAGGCCAGCCTCAGCAATTTAGCGAGGCTCTCAGCCACCTAGTGAGACCCTGTTTCAAAACAAAAAATAATTTTTTTTAAAGGGCTGGGGGTGTAGCTCGGAAGTAGAATGCCCCTGGGTTCAATCCCCAGTACCACAAGAAAAAATAATAAAAATAAAAAATGCTAAGCCACTTATAATCCCAGTACTTTGGAAGCTGAGACAGGAGGACCTGGGTTCGCGGCTGGCCTCAGCAATTTAGTGAGGCCCTCCGCAACTTAGACTCTGTTTCAAAATAAAGAATAAAAAATAGCTTGGAGGTACAGTGCCCCTGGGTTCAATCCCCAGTACCACTACAAATAAATAAATAAATAAATAAATAAATAAATAAATAAATAAAAAGTGCTGAGGGGGTAAGGGTGTGCTGGGAGGTGGAATGTTCAGTACCAAGGAAAGAAACAAGGTACTTAATTCAGACAATGCATTTCTAAATGTGGTAGCTTCTTAACCTCTTCTTTCTGAATCCTGATGTGATTTTTTTGTGTGTGTGTGGTACTGAGGATGGAACCCAGGGACATTAACCTCTGAGCTACACCCCCAGTCCTGTTTTATTCTTTATTTTGAAACAGGGTCTCACTAAGTTGCTGAGGCTAGCCACAAACCTGCAATCCTCCTGTCTCAGCCTCCCAAGTACTGGGATTACAAGCATGCGCCACCACACCTGGCCTGATATGATTCGGAAGTGAAATACAGAAAAGTAGTATGAGAGCCGGGCTTGGTGGCTTGGTGGCGCACGATTGTAATCCCAGTACTTGGGAGGCTGAGACAGGAGGATAGCAGGTTTGAGGCCAGACTCAGCTACTTAGTAAGGCCTTCAGCAACTTAATGAGGCCCTGTTTCAAAATAAAAAATAAATAAAATAGGGCTGGGTGTGTATCCCAGAGGTAGAATGCTCCTGGGTTCAATCCCCAGTACCACAAATAAAAATAACAAAGAAGCCGGGCATGGTGGCGCACGCTTGTACGCTTGTAATCCCAGTACTTTGGGAGGCAGAGACCGGAGGATCCGGGTTCGCAGCCAGCCTCAGCTCTCTCTCTCTTTCTCTCTCTCTCTCTCTCCCTCTCTCCCTGTCTCTCTCTACTTAGTGAGGCCCTCCGCTACTTCGTGAGACCCGGTTTCAAAATCAAGTATAAAAAATAGGGCTGGGGGTGTAGCACGGAGTTAGAATGCCCCTGGGTTCAATCCCCGGTACTGCAAAAAAAAAAAAAATAAAATAAATAACAAAGAAAGAAAAGCAGTATGAGATGTGACCTTAGAGGAGAGAGTGCTTTTCTTTTTATCCTCTAATCCTTTTGTTTTCCCTCCTTTTAGTTCAACCTTGGAAAAGCTTGCAGTTGCAGAGTCAGAGTTGACCCACGTGAGTGTCTGGTGTGGGGGAGGTGAGTGGTTGGAGGGAAGAAAATGGATCTTTGATGGAATGGAGCGAGAAGTATTGGCTAGGTTAGAGGAGGGTACCCCTAAATCTTGCTTTTTCAAAAGAAAAAACTCCAGCCTTTTTAGTTTTTGTTTTTCAAACAGTGTCTCATTCAGTTGCTGAGATTCTTGCTACTGGCTGAGGCTGGCCGCAAACCTGTGATCCTCCTGTCTCAGCCTTCCAAGTACTGGGATTATAGGCGAGCACCACCATGCCCAGCACTTTTCAAAATTTTGAGGTTTTAGTACCTCACACTTAAAGCTGAGGCTGAAATAGAAGACAGTGTTTTAACTTGGCCAGCTGGATTGAAATTAACTTCATTCCATCCTTCCTCCTCATCTCGTACTTCACATCCTTTACACCTTTTCCCTCTACAGTGAGCAACAAACCTCAGAAGACCTGAAATGAGATTCTGCTGTCTCTGTGATCATCCCAAGACGTAATCCCTTGCCCCAGGAATGCTGAATGTCGTCTTCTTGGTCATCAACACAGGAGTATAATTCGGAGGCTCCGGAGCTCTCCATCTCCTTCCTAAAGAAGAACCTCTTCCCTTCCTGCGAGCGGGCGCATCAGTGCCTTGGACGATTGAGGACAGCAGCAGCTTCCCCTGCTCCAGAGTTGGCTGGCATGAATTTGCAGCCAGCCAGCCAGCCAGCACTGGCTTCCGCAATGAATTCTTCCAAACCCACAGTCTTCGTGCCAGAAGTGGGGTTGCTGGACTTGGTGGGTTTCTTCCTCCTCATCTACCTTTCACGAAGGAGCTGGACTCTTATGAATTTCCTCAGGACAGACTGGCTGGCACATTATCCCCACCTTAGCTTTTTCCCTCTGGTCCCTGAAATAAGATCCCTTGTACTTTTTGTAAAGTTTTTCGGGGGAGTAAGGATGTTTAACCACCTCCCAGCCTTCTTTTTTTCCTTAAAGAAGGAAAAGAACAAACAGCGCACAGCACAATTTCAAGCCAGTTTCAGATCAAAACTCCAGAAGTGTCAAAGAGATGCCTTTCCATAGGGTTCCCGCAGAAGAGCCCTGGTGTTGCTCTGCCCTTGGCAGCTCCTCCTCAACTGCTCCTCTCAACGGGTTTCTCAAGGCTGAAGGAATGGAGAGTGAGACATGGGGTCATCTTTGCCCCTTTTGTTAAAACAGTGGGGCAGCCCCGGGCTAGGAGACCAGACCCTTCCTAGGGAGGACCCTACTCACTGCCAGGCCATATGATTACTATTTTGCAATTTGTATTCTGGTTGTTTTTCTAAAAATGAAGACATCAAATGAATTTCAGACCATTCTCCAAAGGAGATTCCTTCTTCGTTCTTCCCATCTTTTCCAACAGTGTCCTGCTGTTCATGGAGCTAAGACACAGGGAGACACCTGTGTCTGTTTAGCAGGCAATTCCTGTCTCTGAGGCTAGAGAATATGCTCTTAAACTCACAGGACCAGCAGACTGCCTCGGCGAGGTCATTGCTGTGCTACATGCCCTGGCCCCTCTCTTCATGCCGGGAAGTTGGAAAGGGGGGCTGCATTAGCCCTCTCCTGCCCATCTCAAAGAGTCGTGGTTGTCCATCTGACCTTTACACTCCTGTCAGGGGAGAAGGGGCCTTGTGTCTCAGGCAGATCGCTGGAGTCCCACACTACCCCTTCTCCATCCCACCCCACCCAATAGTAGGTTAGCCCGCCCCCAAGTAACTGTCTATATTAGACACCCCCCAGCCAGTTTCTGGCTGCCTGTCTTTGCTGCCATGTTCTTTTTTACAAGAAGGAAAGAAACAATTCTTGCTATTTTTTTTCATAATTTACTATTTATGATGTATTTAAGTGTTTTATTCAGGACAGAGTTCTGTAAGGGGTGGGAGGGAAGATTTGAGGGAGGGCAGGGTCATAGGGAAAGGAATGGGGACTCAACATTTTTATGAAGTGTTACTATTTGCCTCTACTTTGTATTGTTCAGAAATGGCAAATGCAATATAAAAGTAATAAATATCTGGTTTTAATGTATTAACCTTTCACCACTTATTTAGACCTCTTACTTCATTGTTGTGTGTTGGTGCTGGGGATTGGTGAGGACTTGCGGGTGCTAACAAGCACGTGCTCTACCACTGAGCTCCACCCCCAGCCTTCCTGATTGTCTTTAGTATCCCATCTGCTCCACAGTCCTCCACCTCCAGGCCTCAGCTTGAACAAATGCTGCATCCTTTCCAGCTTTGAATGAGCTGGGTGCTGTGGCATAGGCCTTTCATCACAGCTACTCAGGAGGTTGAAACAGGAGGATTAAGGCCAGCCTGGGCAACTTAGCAAGACCCTCTCTCCAAGTAATAAGAGCTGGGGATGTAGCTCAGTGGTAGAGCACTTGGCCAACTCGTGTGAGGCCCCGGGTTCAATCACCTATACTTTAGAAACTGAGCCAAGCGTGGTGGTGCACGCATGTAATCCCAGTAATTGGGAGGCTGAGACAAGAGGATCACGGTTTCATGGCCAGCTACAGCAACTTGTGAGACCCTCTGCAACTTAGGGAGACCCTGTTTCAAAATACAGTATAAAAAATCGGGGCTGGGGCCGGGCGTGGTGGCGCACGCTTGTAATCCCAGTACTTTGGGAGGCAGAGACCGGAGGATCCAGGTTCGTGGCCAACCTCAGCGCGCATGCGTGCGTGCGATCGATCAATCAATCAATCTCTCCTCTCTCCCCTCCCTCTCTCTCTCTCTCTCTCTCTCTCTCTCTCTCTCTCTCTACCTAGCGAGGCCCTCCACAACTTCGTGAGACCCGGTTTCAAAAATAAAGCATAAAAAAAATAGGGCCAGGGGCGTAGCGCGGAGGTAGAAAGCCCCTGCGTTCAATCCCCCGTACCGCAAAAAAAAAAAAAATCGGGCTGGGGGTGGAGCTCAGAGGTAGAATGCCCCTGGGGTTCAATCCCCAGTGCTACAATAAAACAAACAATGAATAGAATTACGATAGGTCTATTGGCTATATTGCAACCCAATTTATTTATTTATTTTATTTATTTTATTTTTTTGAGGTACTGGGGATTGAAACCAGGGGCATTTTGCCTCCAAGCTACACCCCCAGCCCTATTTTCTTTTTTTTTTTTTTTTTTTTTTTTT
>PVJS01061819.1:0-10889 GCA_004027185.1 Glis glis | reverse complement strand
GACAGGTCAGGCTTTCAGCTTTCTAACAGCTAATATCTGTGAGGTGCCTTATTGGTCACATAGTTTTCAGTATCTATCAGTTAAACAAGACCATTTTTAAAAAAAGAAACACACTTTTCCTGCTAGAACAAGGAACAAATAGAAATGAATTAAAATTAAAGTTATAAGTGAATGAATGAAAATTAAAGTTATAAGTGTAAATTTAGTGAATAATGTTTTCATTTAACCTAGTGTTTATTAAGTCATTTGAAATATCAATCTAATCACTATGCAAGCACTATATAATTAATATTTAGAACAGATTATTAAGGTTTACTCAAATACATCAAATTGTTTCCTAATGTAATAATATTTTCCCAGTTGGAGTACCACAGAATGAAATAGTATTATTTTCAATATACTATGGAGCTAAATATAGTTTCAGCCTAAAAAGTTAAGAAGTTTATTCAAAATCACCCAGCTCGGGCCAGGTTGCCTCTCATCTCCCAAGATTTTTGGCTTTCTATCCTTGTCTTTGTCCAAAGCATTTAGTGCCTCTGAGCTAGAGGTCTCAATCAATAAACAACATACATCTTTCTAGAAGGTATTTGCTAGCAATAAGTGCCCAAAGTACTTCAAAGGTACTAAATTGTTAAGAATTATGGCAGAGTGACAAGTTTAGATACTGTTAAAGACCAGTAAACTGTTGGTTTTGTTTTATGGGAAGATAAATGAGGAATCTTGGAAAACTAAATTATGCCTGTTATTCACAGGAACATGGTTGTGGAAGATTAAGTTAATTCATTCAGCTACAGTTATTTGCTAGCTCGCTGGTTGATTATATCTACCTGGTTTCTCAACTGCGGCTTATGAATACAAATTAAAGGATAAAGACTTCTCAGCAAATAAAAATCTGTAAACCAGATTACTCACAGAAGCCAAATTTACCTCTTGAAATAAGAGTATGTTTATTTTACCATAGTAAATTTAAAGTCATTGTTATTATACAGTAGCTAGGCTATGCTTTATTATGATTTACCTTTGGGGACAAATCTCTGAAGATTCTAGAGATTCCAATGTGAATTCAAAACCACCAGGAATCATTATCACATTCTCAAGTGAATATTGAGCAGCTCATCTCACACAAACACAACTAATCTTTGAGGATTCTATCAATTCTCAAGTGAGTTTTCTTTCCTTTTATTGAGGTACTGGTACACTTACATTTGATAATTATTGGGAATATAATAAATCATTTCATAGCTAAATATTGGTTCTATTTATTTTGATATTTCAAGTGCAAGAATACTAAACTGCAAATATAAAATGATAACATTAGCTTCTTTTATTCAACATTTGTTCTGGGGTTTTTTTCCTCTTTTTTTTTTTGTTTGGTTTGGTTTGGTTGGTTCCAGGGACATTTTAGCTTTGAGCTATACCCACATTCCTTTTTGTTTTTTATTTTAAATCAAGGTCTTGCTAAACTGCTGAGGCTGAGCCTTAAACCCTTTATTCTCCTTTCACAGCCTCCCAAGTACTGGGATTACAGGAATGCACCACTGTGCCTGGCTCTGGATGAAAATTTCCTCCCACTTGTTTGACCAACCTGGTTGATCTTAAAATATGCCCACTTGTCTCCACAAAAATAGCTGTCTTAATTTATTTTCCTATGTTCATGACGCCCTTTTACATGACAACCAGGGTGAGTTATTAAATGAATTTAATTTTATTCATTTTGATTGCTATCAAATAATTGCATATACTTAGGTAAAATGACTCATACAAAAAGACAATGGTCCGGTGTCCCTACAAAACAAATCCAAAGTCACCAACCCTCTAGGTAATCAGTTTTTACTCTAAACTATTTTATGATAGAGATACCTTAAAACCTAAAAGTAATATGGTTTAATAAAGAAAATATTTAGAATTTCTGTGTTCCTGTATTTTTCCCATTTATTTAATTTGAACATGATTGATACAAAGAGAAAACTAATGTTTTACCTAAGTGTGAAAGAATCGGTGCAAATTTTATTTCTTGAATTTCTTATAAGTTCCAAATAATAATATTAAATGCATTAAGTGTCAAACAGAGAATAAATTTTAATTCAACATTCTATTTCAATGATAGAATAGAATTAATAATTTCTCACAGACAACAGAATGACACGATATTGAGTTTGAAATTTGTTTAACAATAAACAAAGTGGAATTTCACAGGTGAGTTTAATATCAAATAAGCTATTCAACTTTACTAGCAAAATAGAAAACAAATATAAATTTCATATTTAAAACAAGGCTTTGTTTTCTTTAATTAATGGTCATATATATTTTCCCAACATTTTTTATTCATATCTTATATGTAAAATAACGCAGGAGTTCACTGCCATCTCAACAGCATATAAAGAATGAGAAAATCTTTAATCATATTAGTTTTCAGGAAATTGCAAATTAAAACTCAAAATAGAAACTACTATACACCCACCCATTAAATGGCTAAATTTAAAGAAGATGAATAATAGCAAATGCTGGCAAAGTTTGGAAGCAGTTGGAGATCTCAATATTACAACAGGGAATGTAAAAAAAATACAACCACTTTGGAAAATGATGTGGAATTCTTAAAATTTTAAACACCATTTCTCCCAGATGACCTACTCCTGAATATTTACCTAAGACAAATGGGAAAACACATCCACACAGAAAGGACTCCAGTGTTCACAGCAGCAGCCTTCCGAGCAGCTTTATTCACAATGACCCCAAACTGAAAACAACTCCTAAGACCCCCACCTGGTGAGTGGAATAAAAACAGTGGCACCTGTATATAATGAAATATGGCTCAACGATAAAAAAAAAATAAAACTGTTGATACATACATTATGAATGAACCTCAAATTAATAGTGCTGGGAGAAGTCAGATGCAACAGTATGCATACCATATGATTCTCATTTTATAAAATTACAAACAGAGCAAGCTAATTTATATTGTCAAAATACAATCTGTAGTTGTCGAAGGTCAGGAGCAGAGAGAAAAGTGGATGTAAAGGGGCAGAGGGAATCGATGGGAGCTGATTGAAGTCCTCTTTGATTTGATTGTGTGTGATTATGGACTCATGGGTATAAAACACATTTAAAATAAATGTGCTTATTTTATTTTTTAAAAAGCTTATAAAAATCCCCAAACCTGTGGTTTGAATACACAAAATCTTTCTTGTTCAATAGCATTTTTCTTAAATACTGTGTTGGCTACATGGGTATATACTTTTGTATAAACTCCTTAAACTATATGCCTAATATTATGCATTATATTACATGAAATTATACTTCAATAAACAAAGTAGAATATAAATTTTAAATCCCCTTATTGGCATTTTAGTGGTATTTTGGGAGGAAGTAAAATTGGATGCATGTATTTAATTCACCATGTTTATGCAGAAGTCCCTACTTCTATATGAATTTTAAGAATTAGTTTGTCATTTCTTTTTTAATATACATTTATTGGTGCATTGTAGTCTCACATCAAAATGCATTTCAGACTGATAGGGACATACATGCACATGGCACTTGGTGTGATGCCCTCAAGTTCCCTCCCCAATCTCTCCCCTTCCCCATATATAATATTGAGATTGGCATTGATAGTTTCATATATGTACATAATGTCAATGTGTTTTCCTCATTGACTCTCCCTCCCACTGCCCACCACTCTCCCCTCGAACACCTCCATTGCTTCACTGGGGTTTCTCCTCCATTATCTAAAATCCTTCTTGTATACAATTATGCCCACGCTTCCTCATATGAGAGAAAACATATGACCTTTCACTTTCTATGACTGACTAATTTCACTTAACATAATATTCTCCAGGTCCATCCATTTTCCCACAAATGACAAAATTTTGTTCCTTATTGCTGAGTAGAATACAATTGTGTGTATATCCCATAATTTTGTAATTCACTCACCTGTTAATGGACAGGTAGGTTGGTTCCATGATTTGGTTATTGTGAATCGTGCTGCTATCAACTTCAATATGCCTGTATCACTATAGTATTCTGATTTCAGTTCCTTTGGAAAGCTACCCAGAAGTGATATAGCTGGATTGTGTGGCGGATCCATTCCCAGTTTTCTGAGGAATCTTCACACTGATCTCCATAGCAGCAGCACTAATATGCAATCCCACCAACAATGTATAAGAGTTCCTACTTTCCCACATCCTCGCCAGCATTTATTGTTTGTATTCCTAATGATTGCCATTCTAATTGGGGTTAGATGTAATCTCAGTGTAGTTTTGATATGCATCTCCCTGATTGCTAATGATGTTGAACATCTTTCAGGTATTTTTTAGCCATTTGTATTTATACTTTTGTGAAGTGTCAATTTAGTTCACTTGCCCATTTTATGGTTGAGATTTTTTAGTAGTAAGAGTCTTAAATTCTTTGTATAGTCTAGATATTAGTCCTCTATTGGAGGAGCAGCTGGAAAAGAAATTCTTCCATTTTGTGGGTTCTCTATTAAGGTTCTTGATGGTTTTCTTTGCTGTACAGAAGCTCTTTAATGCAATTCCACTTATTAACCCCCGTTTTCAATTCTTGTGCCTTGGTGGGAGGTCTTATTGAGGAATATTATACCTGTGCTTATATGTTGGAGTATTGGACCTGTGCCCATCTCTAGTAATTTTAAAGACTCTGGCCACACCCCACCAGTCTAAGTTATCACCCAGATAAATGCATTACAATCTATTACCATGGATTTTTCTACTAATGAGATTACAACCCTCATGACTCAATTACATCAACTCTGAACACCAATTTATTAGCTCTTCAGGGTATAGTCTACATCTAACTATAACATTCCACCCCTGGCTCCTGGAGAACTCATGCCCATTTCAGAATGCAAAATACATTTAGTCCATATCCAGAAGTTCCCACAGCCTTAATAGTTTCAACATCACTCAAAAGTCAGAAAATCCAAAGTCTCCTCTGAGACTCAAAGTGAACTCTTGGCTGTGAGCCCCTGTAAAAGAAAATAAAAAGCAAGTGAGATGCATTCAATGTACAATTTCACAAAGTAAATATTTGCATTCCAAAAGGTAGAAATAGAACCATAGTAAGGAGGAATGGAACCAAAACAATATCAAAATCAAGCAGGGCAAGCATCTAATCCTACAGCTCCATTTTTTACATTCAATGATGGTGAGATGCGCTCTCCAAGGTGCCTCGGCAGCCCTGCCCCTGTGAATGGTTGCTTGCAATGGGCATCATACTCACTCTTCCAGCCTGGCTCTGTGGATCACAGCTTGCAACCTTTCATTGCAGTCATTCCATGTTTCTAGCATTTCTAAATTGCGGGGGTTTTTTTGGCAACCTTGGCTTCACTCTTACAGCTTCAAAAAGTGCCCCATTTGGGCCTGTTTGTGGTGATTCTGACCCTGAAACACATTTCCTGGCTTCCCAGGCTTTCCTTTGAAATTGGAGGGACGCCTCCATGACTCCCTTTGCCCAGCTAAGCCAGGATTACATGAGTGTCCAAATCGACCACTAACAGGAAAAGTAGTCACGTCATGCTCTTTTTAATCAGAGCAACTGGGCCTGCCTCCATCATGACCTTGGCTGAGACAATCCCCATCATGGGAAGCACTGGGCCTGCCTCTATCCTGCCACATGGAATGAAGTTGAGTGTCTTGCTTCAATATGCCTACTTTGTTTTCGTGATTACAAACTGCCTGAACTCATTCCTTTCTTTCTTTTTTATGCAAATCTTTAACTGCCCTGAATACATTGCTGTCTTTGTTTCTAATCAAAATATTCGACCTCCCTTCAGCCATCTTACTTTCACAGCACTATTTCCCTTGGATCCACCTTTACACAAACCTTATTGGACAAACCACAAATCAATAAAGTCTCTCTGCTTTGCTCTCAGCACCCAGAATTCAGTATAAAATTCTCTGAACATGATCATCAATGTTCATTATGCAGGTTGGATACTTTCCTGTTTTAAGATTTCCTTCACCAGTTAAATTAGTCCATCATCTTTAAATTCAGCTTCACAAAAAGTTTTAGGAAACCAGCAAAATTCCAATAAATTCTTTGCCAAAATGTAACACATGTGGCATCTACTCCATTGTCCTATGGAATCCTCTTTGCCCTTCAAAATCTCCTGAGCACAGTCTTTATCTACAGTTCTAGTCAAATTCTGGCCCTTCCAAATTCCTCTCACAAACCAGTTCCAGGCTCATAAATCACATGGTCAGACGTAGGTATAGCAGTAACCCCACCCCTGGTCCCAATATCTGCCCTAGTCAACATTCTCCATGCTATAATTCAAAATGACTGACCACGCAACTTAGAGAAAGAAAGCTTTCTTTCCTCACAAGTTTTTGGAGATTCCTGGTTCAGTCCATATGAGGCCCGGGTCTGTAGCTGAGGGCATGGTGGTGGGAAGGAGAAGGAGAGAGAGTAGATGCATGAAGTTGGACTCTCACATCATGGAGGCTGGAATCAGAGACGGTCAGGAAGCAAGGGTATTCAAAGACACAAGCACAATCCCTAAGGTCACACCCCCAGGGACCAACCTTCTCCAGCCACACCCCACCAGCCAAGGTTACCATAACAATGGATTTATCTACTGATGAGATGGAAACCCTCATGACTCAATTACATCAGCTCTGAACAACAATTTATGAGCTCTTTTGGAGACATTCTATATCTCATTGTAATAGTTGTGTTTGAGAGTTGCTACTGCTGCTTGTTTTTCTTCTCCACTTGCATGAAATGACTTTTTCCATCCTATCGCCTTCAGCCTATGAATATTTTTGCCTCTAATATGAATTCCTTGCAGGCAGAATATAGTTGTATTATTGTCTTTAATCCACATTGCCAGTCTATGTCTTTTAATTGGAGTATTTAGACCTATGACATTCAATGTTATTATTGAGAGATGATATTTGTCTCCTGACATTTTGAGTTTAATTTTTTCTTTGGTATAGTGTTATCTCTCCTTCAATTATTTACTCATCTGATAGAATCCATCCTTTTTCTGGTTCTGGTGTTTATTTCTTTTTTCTTCTTTGTGTTTTATTTCTTTAAGCATTTCTCTACTGCCTGCATGGTAGTTATGAATCCTTTTAATTTCTGCTTCTATTATAAGGTTGTTATTTCTCCCTCAATTTTGAAATATATCTGTGCTGGATACAGCAATGTCTTGGTTTGGAAGTTTTCTTTCAGAGTTTGGAATATAACATGCCAAGCCCTCCTGCTTTTATCGTTTGAGAAGACCAGAGTGATACTTACCGTCTTTTCCCAGAATGTAACATATCCTTTTGCTCTCATTACATTTAAGATTCTCTCCTTGACCACTATGTTTATCATTTTAAGTATTATGTGGCACGCAGAAGTTCTTCTTTGATCTTGTGTTATTGGGAATCTGGATGTCCCCTATTCATGATGTCCATCACGTTTTTCATGGTTGGGTAATTCTCTAATATTATTTCTCTGTAGAGGTTTCTAATTCTTTGTGCTTCTAGACCTTCTTCAATGCCTATCTGTAAGTTATGTCATTTCATTTATTCCATATTTATTGAATAAATTCCATATTTAATGTTGTCATATTGTCTTCTCTATATTGTTGACTGTGTGGTCTATTTTCTATGTGGTCTAGTCTACCAGAGGTGGTTTATATTGAGGTTTTTATTTCACTTATTGTCTCCTACATTTCACTCAGGGCCTAATTTTTCATTCTTATTTAGGGCCTCAATTTCTTTATTAATATGTTCTTCCATAACCTATACACCTCTCCAATTTCATTTCTAATGTCTTTGATCATAATCGAAAATCAAAATTCAAAATTCTACCACTGGCATTTTCTGCAACTCCATGTTAATAACATCCATTGTTGCTGAATTCTGGGAGTTTATTGTTTACTCACTGATCTTCATTTGCATGTTTTCATAATTCTTAGGTTTCTGTCTGTTTTCGTGGCATTCTCTTTCTCTTTCATGGGTACCATATGTCTATTTCTTGTCCCATTATAATAAGTCCTATGTGGGGGTATACATTTGCCTCATTGAATCTGTCTTTTATTGGCTGCAGACCTCCATGTTCTCTGGGTCCAAACTCAGAAGGGCTAGAAACTAAAACATTCCAAGCCTGTGTCCCGGCTGGCTGAGATTTAATACTCCAGGGATACCACTGCTGCTCCACTGGCTGCCATCATGGAAAACAATGAGGACCACTGGCCTCTGGCATTTGTGGTCCCAGGGCCCAAGCTCAGCAGGGCCAGAGATTATGACATTCTGAGCCTGTGGCCTAGCTGGCTGAGCTTTCATGCCCCAGGGATACCACCACCATTCTGTTGGCTATTATTATGTGAAATACTGCCAGGCACTTGCCTCATGCTTACCAGGCCCAAACTCTGTTGGCCAAGAGATTGTAGCATTTCCAGCCTGCAGCATGGCTGTTTGAGTCACATTGCTCCAGGAACACTGCTGCTGCTCTTCCAGCTGAGACCATATGAAACCCTGTTGGCCCCTAGCCTCCCTGCTTTTAGGGTCCAAACTCCACTGTTGAAAAGATTGTACTCTTCTGAGCCTGGAGAATGGATGTCTGAGTTATTTATCCCAAGGGACATGACTGCTATTCTGTGCAACTGTGATCACATAAGACCTTGCTGGGAGCAGTACTGTTGGCGCCCAAACACCCCTGGGCAACAGTTTATAGCCTTTGGATCCTGTGGCACAGTTGGCTGAGTTATTTCACCCCTCAGACATCACTGCTGCTGATTCCTCAGTGATTGTTAGAGACCCCACAGGGGCTGGGCAGACTGCTGATTCTATTTCTTCCCAAGTGTCCTTATGGACTGTTAATTCATGTTTCTACTTGGTCTGTAGTTTCTCCATCCCAACGAGTCCAAATGCAACCACAGGAGTTTTCTGGGCAGTATAGCTGAGCAGTCAGGAGATTTAGGGTGGTCTTGATGAGGCCAGTTATAGCCACTCCAGTCATCACAGGAGGGTTTGTAGTTTCTCTGTCTTGATTAATTCAGCTGTAGCCACAGGAGTTCGCTGGACTAATTGGCTGGGTGGTCTGGAGACTCAGTCTTTATGTATTCAATCATGGAGAGAAGAATGTGATTAATTTTTCTCATTCGTCTCTACAATCACTGACTAGACAGGGTTTAGCTTCTTCTTTGCTGGAGTTGTCTCTGAGAGCTGCCAGATTCCAGCAGCCTCCAGATCCAGTGTGGGCTTGCCAAAGTGATTCCCACCTCATCTCTGAGCTCACCAGGTGATATGTGTAGAGCTCTTTTCAGTCATCAGCTCTCTGTGATGCCTTGAATTCAACCATATTTCTACTGTCTTTATTCTGTTGAGTTCTGACTGTTTTTCTTCTTTTACCAAAAAGCAGTCTTTCTGATGGTGAAGTTCCAAGTCTCAAAGCAACTGAAATGTGCTTCCTTCCTCTATTCCACCATCTTGGGTCCTCCCTAAGAGGACGTTTGTGACCTTGATATTTTGCTTGACTCATATGTGCCTCAGTTACATCCTCTGTAAAATAAGGACTCACAGCCAGAAAAATCAACAGTTCAATAAACGGCAAATGTTTCATTAAGCCATGCACTTATCATTTTTCACTTATTCATATCAAATATGCAATAAAGTTTACTCTCTTCTAGGAACTTGTGAAAATTATAGAATAGAAGAAAAGGAAGGTATTGTAGCTCCATACTTGAAGATCGCTGAATTGTGTAAAATTAACATTTAATCTGTAACTACTACCAATGTAATAAGTATTCTGAAGAAAATACCAGACTTTCAAAAGAGGATAATGGTGTCTTTAGTTTGGTCTGGAGCTTCAAGAGGCTTCCTAGAAGTGGTCGAACAAAATATAGGCTGGTAGCTGTAGGATAATAGATGCTGCCTATGTGAAGGCAAAGTGTATTTCAAAGAGAGCTACTAATGGTGAAAGGGTCCTGAGGCAGCAGAGAGGGTGGGTATGTTTGAGGATTTGAATTAAGCCTAAATGATAGATTCCTAGAGTCCACATGTGTAGGAGCCAAAAGGAAAAGTTATGAGAGGTGGAATGAAAACAAAGGTCATATTCAGAAATGTGTAGGACATGTTAAGAGATATTGCCTTTTTTGAGAACTTCAGAAGCTTTAACAAAGAAAATAGTTGTTTCAGATTTATGTCTAAGATTCATGTATGGACAAAGAATTGAAAGAGAGTAAGAGAAGAAGAAATATTATTATGGGTTGTATTAGTTAGTCTTCCCCAGAGAAACACACACATGCGCTCATGAAGCACAAATACATACACATACACACATCTATCTATCCAATAGAGATTCAAGGATTTGGCTCACATATTTGTAGGAGCTAGCAAATCAAATCCAAAAATCAGGTGAGCCAATAGAAAACACTAGCAAGAGTGGTGTTGCAGTCTAGAGTCCAAAGCCAGTCTGCAGATAGAAATTCTTCCTCTTCAGAGGACCTCAAGCTTTTCTCTTAGGCCTTTAACTGATTGCACATGGTCCATCCATGATGAAGGATAATCTGCTTTAGTCAATTGCTACTGATTTAAATGTTAATCACATCTAAATACCATCACAGGCACATCTGGATTGGGGTTGAACCAAACAACTAAGCACCATAGCCTATTCAGACTGATACAAGTAACTCTCACAGTGGCAATACTGTAAAGTAAATGTAAAAGATTTCAGGTTGAAGAATCACTGACAAGATGGAGAATGGTAGACTGGCCTCAAAAGGTTTGAGATTTAGTTATTGAATGTAGGAGTGTATGGGGGAAGAGAAATATGTTATTCTCATGTTCTATGTCAATAAATTGAGCAGTTGAACCCAGCTGGATGGTGCACCCAAGGTATGAGGTTGTATTTTTCTTTTCTTTTTTTTTTTTTTTTTTTTT
>PVJS01061818.1:0-10890 GCA_004027185.1 Glis glis | reverse complement strand
GATGTACAATAGCAGGAATGGAAACCACAGTCCGCTTGGATGAAAGCTGAGTTATGTTCATACATGACCTTTTAATTTATCTGTTATGTTCCATTCACCCTCCATATTTCTGGCACTCAAATCCAGCACCCAACAGCCAAAAACCACCATGATCCGTCACTCTCTCCAATTGCTGGGACAGGCCCAGATGCTTCTCCAAGCCAGCACTGCGGAGTGCCAGGGCTGTGTGGCAGCTGCCAGTCTGCTACTGAGGAAATTCATGGGGATGAAGCCACTCATCTGGCTGTGCCCCTGGCAAAATACAGCACCACCCGCCCGCACACAGTGTTTCTCCCTTCACTGCTAAACCAGAGTCAGCAGGCATCCTTCTCTGCATTAACCACCCAACTCTCATCCACACCACCACCTGGATAGGATTTTCCTGTGCAGAATCACTTACTTTCAAGTCATGGAAAAGGTATATCTTAAAGAATTAGTTTGGTGTGGTACTGCAGAGTAGGGTGACTAAGGATAACAATTATGTACTTTATATCTCAAAAAGCCAGAAGAAAGAATTTTGAATGGTTTTGCCATGAGGAAATGATAGTTATTTGTTAAAAAAGATATGTTTAACCTGATTTAAAAACTGTACAATGTAGCTGGGCTTGGCAGTGCACACTATAATCCTAGTACTTAAGAGGCTGAGACAGGAGGATCACTGATTCAAGGCCAGCCTCACAACTAAGCAAGGCCCTCACCAACTTAATTAGACCCTGTTTCAAAATAAAATGTAAAAAAATAGAGCTAGGGTTGTAGCACAGAGGTATAATGCCCCTGAATTCAATCCCTAGTACCACAAAAATTATACGATGTATATATGTATCAAAATACCACATGGTACCAAATAGATATATATTTATGTCTTATGTCAGTTAAAATGTTTAATGAAATAAAAATACAAGAAGTGGTTTAATAGTATATTACAATTCCCCCTCCACCTCTAATCTAGAGGTAGACTGAGATAATTAATCTTTCCTAGAAGAGTGAGATGAGCACCTTAGTGCACCTGTGAGGTGCATGAAGGCAGGAACTATGCTGATTTTTCTAGAGCTTAGCATAGTAAGTTCTAAATAAAAATAAGTATAAGAACAATTTAATCCTAAACCCTCAAGATTTATTTTATATTTAATTGGTGCATTATAGTCTCAAACCATAATGTATTTCACAGTGATAGTGACAAGTGCAAAAAACATTAGATTAAAATTGTGTATCTTACCATATGAAGACTTAGACCATTCTGGTTTTGATATGACTTGGATAAGTGTCCGCTAATGGTTTATGTGCTAAAGGCTTAGTAGCCAGCCTCTAGCTTTATTGAGAGGTGGTGGAACACAGTCTCTCTCTCTCTGTCTCTGTCTCTCTTTCTCTCTCTGTCTCTCTGTCTCTGTCTCTGTCTCTCTCTCTCTCTCTTTTCTCCCTGCTTCCCAGCTGGCATGAAGAGAATGCATTTCCTCTACCACACACTTCCAATATGATGCACCATGCCACTACAGGTCCACAGGTAACCATGCAACCACAGACTGAAAACCTTTGAAACTGTGAGACAAAACAAACCTTTCTTTTTTATAAGTTTATTATCTCAGGTATTTTCTCACAGTAACAAAAAAAACTGATCAACATAGGTTTAGAGTATAGGCTTTGGAGTGAGAAAGACTTGAATGACTTATCAGTTAAGTCACTTAGAATAATAAACTTAGGCAAGCTACTTAAACTCACTGACCCTTAGTTTTCTATGTACAATAGAAATTATATTAGTATATATATGGTTTTTGAGAGTATTAAATAAAATACTATATGTAAAATTGACAGGATACTGCCTGATATATTAACTGTAAATATTATTTTTGTTTTTGATTTTTGTTTTTGTAATTCTGGGGATTGAACCTAGGGGCATTCTACCTCCAAGTTACACCCCCAGACTGATTTTAATTTTTTTTTGAAACAGGGTCTCATTAACTATGGTGCTGAGGCTGTCCTCAAACCTGTGAGCCTCCTGTCTCAGCCTCCCAAGCACTGGGATTACAGGTATGTGCCACTGCACCTGGCTTTAATTGTAAGTATTATTATTATTATCACTATTACTGATGCTGTGCTGTCCAATTTAGTGTGCAAGAGGAGAAGTCATTAAATTCCCTTTAAAAACTAAGATAAAAATGCCTTTTCTATTTTATAAAAAATGTCATTCATTGAAGCACATTGAGTTCAATTTTCCATTTATTTGTATGACTCTATCCATTCACTTCTGTGATTATGGATAAAAGAGCTTTGTACATATTCACATGGTTGTTCTGCTGGTCTTTGCCCTGCTTTTCCTCCATATCCCCATGAGCCTTATCATGTATGCTTTTGGAAGAATAAGAGGATGCACTTCTATAATATGACTCTCTTAGGGAAATGGATTAATCATGAAATATAAACATGTGAAAGATTCAGCTGAGAAGCACTTATGTAAGTTCCACTGATTTGAATAGAAAATTGACCTCGAAGCTATGTCTGCATGGGCCACATAAAGTGTTATATTTCTAACAAGAAGAAATTGTTCGCTTTCTTTTCACATAGCTTTTATTTTTCTTTTCAAATGAAGCTACAGATTAACTGTAGCCTCAATCTGTCATTTTTAATGAACCAGTCACTGAGTAAATTCTCTAAACTTTAGGGATATTAGTGGGAATATTTATTCCTCAATTTTAGTTTCCCTAAGGAGAAATTAAACTTCCAGGCCTCTTACCACACCACTTATTCCTCTCTACTGAGATCCAATGAGTTACCTGGAGGGTGGTTATATATAGCCATTGGTCTAAAATTACACAGCTGGGCCAATAATAAAATCTGTAAGAATTCTCCTTCCCTCTTCACATAGATCAGTGTGATGCAGCAACTATGGGTAAGTGGTATCCTTTGCAGGTAAAAATTTATCCTCAGGTGAGTAGTTCCAAGATTGCAGAGGGGAGATTCTAAGCTACTGCTTTAAATGCAGCTTTGTATCTCAGTACTCGGGAGGCTGAGACAGGAGGATCGCAGGTTTAAGGCCAGCCTCAGCAACTTAGTGAGATTTTGTTCCAAAATAAAAGATGAAGCCAGGCGTGGCGGCACACGCTTGTAATCCCAGCACTTGGGAGGCTGAGACAGGAGGATTGCAGGTTCACGGCCAGCCTCAGGTACTTAGCGGGACCCTCCGCAACTCAGTGAGACCCTGTTTCAAAAATAAAGAATAAAAAACGGGGCTAGGGCTGTAGCTCAAGAGTTAGAATGCCCCTGAGTTCAAACCCCAGTATCACAAAAAATTAAAAAATAAATGAAATAAGGCTGAGAGTATGACTTAGAGGTAGAATGTCCCTGATTTCAATCCCCAGTACCAGCCCCCCAAAATACAGCTTAGTATTGAATTTGATGTCTTGATTTCTATCTTCTAGCTACTATGTTCATTGTTTAATTGGTTCTTAGTGTGGAGGAATTATATATACTTTCTTCAGCTAGACATCCAGAATCTCCATTCTGCAAATGAGACCCAGTCTGACTCCTTCTCTGTCGTGAGTCTAGGATAGGGCAGTCTGTGTCTTCATGAAGATTGAAAAGGGAAGCCATCCCAGTGTGATGAAAAGGATGGGCTTTAGAGTAAGACAATGCAATATTTGAATCTTACTCTGCAACTTTTTACTGTTGTGACTTGGGAGAAGTTAATTAGCCTCCTTGGGCTTCAGTTCCCTAATTTTTGAAAATGAGAAGAACAATATTAATTCAAAACTTTTGCAAAACTAAATGTTTGAATGAATATCTGATATATAGTCAACTTTCAATAAATGCTGCTTTTATAGAAATATTTATGATTACCTATCTCCATGTTGTCAGAATCACTACTTTAGAGATACCCTTCTGTTGCTTCTCATTTTCCCCTCTATGACACAAGCAGGTACCTGATGTCCTCTGCAAACCCAGGAAGATAGCTAAGATCTTAAATGAGCAGAAATCTATGCCTATCGCCAATATGATACTCCTGCTTCAGAAACAGGAAGGTAAAGCTAGTATGGTCTGTTTCAGTCAGCATTCTCACTGCTGCGACTCAAAATGCCTGACAACCACAATATAGAGTAAGAAAGATTTATTTGTTTAGAGTTCTGGGGGTTTCGATGTTTCTATTCATCTTAGGCCAGGTTATGACTGTGGGGCTCAGGTTATAGTGGAAAGCAGAGAGAGAGCTAAGGGGAGGGGATGAGGTATATATATATATCCCCCAGGTCACACCCCCAGTGACCTACCTCTTCCATCCACACCCTACCTGCCTACATTACCACCAAATAAATCCATTACTCCATCAATGAATTTATCCGCTGATGAGATTAGAACCCTCATGATTCAATTATAACACTTCTGAACATTTGTGCCAATACATGAGCCCTTCCAGGGGACAGTCTATATCCAAACTACAACATAATCCTACATGATTTCAGGAACCCTTGGCTCCACATAAGTAATATTTTTACAGATGAAAGTTGAGAAAAGTATATAGATTATATTTGTATTTGTGTGTGTGTGTGTGTGTATGTGTGTGTGTGTGTGTGTAATTCAGGGTCTCATACATGCTAGGAAAACACTCTACCATTGAGTTACACTCCCAGCCCTACAGAACATAGATTTAAAAAGATGGTATCAGCCGGGTGTGGTGGCGCACGCTTGTAATCCCAGTACTTTGGGAGGCAGAGACCGGAGGATCCGGGTTCGCGGCCAGCCTCAGCTCTTTCTCTCTCTCTCTCTCTCCCCCTGTCTCTCTCTCTCTCTCTCTACCTAGTGAGGCCCTCTGCAACTTCGTGAGACCCAGTTTCAAAATAAGGTATAAAAAAATAGGGCCAGGGTGTAGCGCGGAGGTAGAACGCCCCTGGGTTCAATCCCCAGTACCGCAAAAATAAATAAATAAATAAATAATAAATAAATAAATAAATAAATAATAAAAAGGTGGTATCAGTGCTTTCCCCAGTAGCCGCTCTATCTGATTCCAGAGGTCACACTCTGAAATCCTACATTGCCTTTTCCTGGTGTCTTCTCAGGAAAAGAAAAAGAAAAGCTCCTAAATTTTTTTTTTGTAGTGCTAGAGAATGAACCTAGGGGCATTCTACCTCCAAGCTACACCCCCAGCCTTACTTTTATTTTTTATTTTGAAACAGGGTCACACTAAGTTGTGGAGGGCCTCACTAAGTTGCTGAGGTTGGCAGTGAACCTTCAATCCTCCTGTCTCAGTCTCCCAAGTACTGGGGTTACAAGTGTGTGCCACCATGCCTGGCAAACTCCTGATTTTTAAAATGTTATAGGAAATACCTTCATGGGTTCAAAATGTGGTTAAGACCTCAGCTCCGCAAAGGTTAGCTGTAAAAGCCTTGGTCTACCATAATAGTATGTATATGAAAAGATATACAAACAAAATAAATATTTAAGATCAAAGGAGTAGGCTCTGAATATCCACTGACAAATTGACAAAGACAAGAAATGCAAGACCCAAAGGTATCAACTAGTGTGTTATGATTGATCAATCGATTATACAATATGAAGAATATCCTGTTGATGGGTGATTTATATAAAATACCAATTTAATACCACTCCTCGGTATCTTGCCAAAATAATTAAAGTCTGAAAACTATGGTGATACAGGCATACCCACATTTATAGCAGCACAATTCACAATAGCTGAGTTATGGAATCAACCTAGGTGTCTGTCAAGAGATGAATGCATAAATAAAATGTGGCATATGCACACAATGGAATTTTACTCTGCCATAAAGAAGAACAAAATTATGTCATTTGCAGGAAAATTGGAAAGGACTGCCCCTCAATGTAGGCAGTCAACATCTAATGGACTGGTGGACAGGAGAGAACAAATACAGAAGGCAAACGGGTATTTACTCCAAGGGCTGGAGCACACCTCTTCTTCCTTGGACATTATAACTCCAGGCTTGCTGGCCTTCAGATTACAGTCCTTATACCAGTGGCCCCATCCAGGTTTTCTCAGGCTTTCAGCCTTGAACTAAGTTACATCATCCTGGTTCTGAGGCTTTTGAACTTAGACTGAGTCATTCTACTGGCATCCCATGGTCTCCAACCTACAGACGACCTGTCATGGGACTTCTCAGCTGCCATATTCATGTGAGCCAATTCCTTAATAAATCCTCTCTCATGTATCTATATGTATAACCTGTTGATTTAGTCTCTCTAGAAAACCCTAATAAAATATCAATACAGTACCTTTGAAGACCTGGAATCTCTATAAGCACAAGTTGAACTATATTATAATAAGTGACACACGTCATCTAATATCCTGTGTACAAACAACACAACAGAAAAGTGTGCAGTATAGAAATCTCTCTTCAATGAAGGGTAAGGGATGAAAAAAGTAAAAAGATTACAAGGAGAAAGGAAAAGGAACCAAGAACTAAAAGCATAGAATTATGAATATGAATAATATTCATAAGAAGAGCTAACATTTATTGAGTATTTCCTAGGCATGCCATTTAATGCAGTAACTCTGCAAATGAATTAGTATTATATACCCATTTTACAGGTAAAGAAACTGAATCTTTGAAAAGTTAAGTAACTTACAACTAGCTATATTCTGACACCAGAGTTTTCAATCTTATATTCTCTTCCCAGTGTCTTCTTCAAAAGAGTAATGTTTAAAGTTTCAAATAGATTTTGAATCATTAAATCTCTGCATATTCAAATCAGGAGACCCAGGCCATATGCTGCATGAGTGGTTCTTAAAGGCCTCTTATCTTTGTCCCAGTGCTCATTGAGAAGGTGAAAATTTTTTATTAGGCAATATATTTGACCTAATTGTGTGACTTTTCAGAAGGATGACTTTGACATTTCAAAGTGAGATGGAGCATTAGAAGCCTACATATAGTTGGTATAAAAAAAGACAGAAATTTATGATGCTGCAAAAGAATGTAATTTTTTCCAAGGGGAAAAAGCCTCATCTTCTGCAAATCACCTGAATATATTATATATTTGCAATGCTAAGAAAAATGAATGGTTTTGGCAATAGTTGCTAACTCTGACTTTCCTAAGGGCCTGTCAATGAATCATTTTGAAACACATCTACAACCCTCTCTACATATAGAAATACACAAAGACACACATGCACACACACCTATACTATGATTTAACTTTTAAGCACATAAATAGAGGTTTGCAATTCTTCCATGTACTGGTCTGAACTAGGGCTTGGCTAGTAGTGAACTCCGTCAGAAATGACACAGACCTATTGGAGGTATGGAGAAATCCTAGAAAAAATCGTTTGTTATATGGTGCTAAGGGATTATGGGGACTTTTAAAAGTAGGCAGTAATCAAAGACTCAAGGAAGCAAACCTTCAACATCACAAAATTCTATCAGCAAATGATGGAGGTTAAGACTTGAAAACTGCACTTAAGAAAAAGACTCCAACCTCAGGAGGTAGCAAACTGGGATATACGCTAGGATCCCAGTTTTAGAAATTTGAAACAAATTTAAAATCCAGGCAAGGTTTTCACAGTGGCATGGGTGAATTTTTTTGAAACTATCTTCTGTATATTCTAAGCTCGAGTGAAAGAGTAAATATGTTGAGGATGATTCTGAGCAAATGAGTAAATATATTGGGGATGATGGGAGTTAAGTTTCTCAGCCTTGGGGAACTTTCAAATATTAAAATGGAGGATAGTACAGTATACCATGTGGTACTCAATCAGAATTGAAAACATCAGTATGGACTTATATGAAATAAGTTGAAAAATTATATATGTGTATATATATATATATATGTATATATGTGTGTGTGTGTACATATATATGATCAAAATATGAACAATTGGTGAACTGGGTAAAGGATATATGGGAGTTCCTTGTAACATTCTTGCAACTATTCTGTAAAGATGAATTCACATCCAAATAAATATTTAAAACAACAAACAAGCCAGGCATGGTGGAGCACGCCACTAATCCCAGTACTTGGGAGACTGAGACAGGAGGATCGCAGCTTCAAAGCCAGCCTCAGCAGCTTAGTGAGGCTCTCAGCAACTTAGCAAGACCCTGTTTCAAAACAAAAATTGGGCTGGGGGTGTGTCCCAGAGGCAGAAGGCCCTGGGGGTCCATCCCCAGTAAAACAAACACATACACACACACACACACACACACACACACACACACACACAAAGCCAGAGGCAAGATTCATGGGATTCCATTTTGGGAGCTTGAATGTTTCGAATATCTAATATATGAAGGCATTGAATCTAGAATCTAGGTGGGGGCCCATGCATGCTGTGGATAATAAGAAAGCAAGTTTTTAGCACCAGGGTATAAAATAAAGACTGATCAGGTCATCAAGGAATAAGGCAAAGTAAGTTGACAAAACCATAGTGTAAAATCAAAAGAGAACTAGCAGAATAGCTCATTCAGTGCTGCGCAGTTTGGACAGGTTTAGTTCAAGATTCTGAACATATATGTAGGAGTTAAGTGGCCCTGTGGTGCTAAGAAGGCTGCATGGGCTGTGAACCAAGCACGTCATTACAGTTAGATTGGGAGACGTATTATGCAGCTGCACAACATAACAGTCTGATTCAACTGGGACTAGTTGGGGAATAAAACTTTACAGCTTATTTATGTGAGTTCCCAAGAAAGAAAATTTGGAAAATGTAATCATCCCAGAGTTTTCAAAAGCATCACAGTTGGCAACTTGCTATCAGAGAATAAGCCAGTGCATGGAAAGGCAGGAACAGTTTTTTTTCTGTCTGTCTGTCTTTCTTTTTTCTCATTTTTATCCCATTATCTTTCATGTCCTTCAGAACCAGAAGATGAAGAAAGTATCTACCTTTATACTCGTGGTTCTCAATCATAGCTGTACTTTGAAATCACCTGGAGAGCTTTTAAAAATACCAATGCCTGTGCTTCACCCTCAGAGATTCTATTGCATTGGTCTGGGATAGGGCTCAAACACTAGGATTTTTAAAAATTTCCTCAGATGATTCTAATGTGCAGCTGGGGTTAAAAACTGCCAGTCTTGACATTGCTTCTCACTGTGTCATCTCTGGACTACCTGTATCAGAACTATCTGGAGTTTTTATTAAAAATACAAAATCCTGCATCCTACTTCATGCTTACTAAATCAAGATTTGTGGGATGGGATGTTTTTAACAAGTTTCCAAATGACATATTTTTCTTGCTGAGAATGATTGCTCTGTATCTTTGAACAGATCATTTTGTAAAGGCAAGGTTAGTTCTCCAGGTGATGTTCCCAGGGTGTCACCTCACCGATCCTGTGAAACTGGGTGCTCTTCAGAATATGGGATATTATGACAGGTGAACTTTCCTTGGAATTTGGGTGCATCGTGTAAACATAATGTGCGGTTTTCATCCTCATTTTAACATAGAATATATTTCTTTGCTCAGAATTCTATTAAAAGTCAAAGACAGAAAGCTTGGAGAACACTGAGGCACAGTGCTTCATCAGCAGGATTGCTGGCTTCTGATAATGATGATGAAGAATTTGCCACCCTTGACATGTACCCTCCAGGAGAACAGGATTTCACAAATCCTTGAAATGGTGATAGCTAATTTCCTTGTATCCCGGTAGCATATAATGCAAGTAAGAAAAATGCACATGAGATCCATGATCTGTTATGTGAAATATGGAGAAATAAGAGCTAGTGTTCTGACTCCTGCAGCCAAATCAGAAAGAAATGACAGGAAGAGTGGAGAAGATAAGGTCATGGGGAATAAGAATACCACTTGGTTTTAGCATTCCATCTATTAATTAATATGAAAACAATCATATTATACTGTTTGAGATATTTATTTGTTTTACCTCTATACAAAGAGGTAAAATGTTAAAATGAAAGCTCATCTCATGGTGTTTATTTTATGTCCCAGAGCATTGCTGAGGTCATTATAGAATCTAGAGTACAACCAAAGCTACATTTGGAGGTCTGGAATAATGATTTTGAGTCATTAATAAAATACTAAATGACAGTATAACAGATTAATGGGGTGGAAAAATGTGTATCACATTTTAGGAAATATCTACCAAATGAAAACCAGTTAAATAAAGTTCTGGCAATAAGAGAGTTAGGGTTAAATTGTGCTGTATGAAAATCATAGCTATGCAAATTGTCTTGTCTTCCTTAATTCTGTGGTATAAACTTCATAGAGAACACACTGGGATTAGTTTTCCTTCTCACTATCACCAACTAATTTCATTCACTTTGCTTCACTTGCTACATTAATATGTCCTAAGAAACCAAGTGTTTTAGTTTGTTCCATGAACTTAGGAGTTAAGGAATACACAATACATGAATATTCTCTCCAATTATTCCAAGGCCAAGGAATTCCATCCAGGATTTGCAACAAAGAAAAAAAAAAACAAATTTGCTACCATTATCTTTAGATTTCAATTGCCACAATTTTTTTTTGTTATTTAATGCTGTGCCATGTTTACACATTTCAGCCCATAAATTGGGTGGTGAACCTATATGTATGCTTGGAAATGCAAACATACTTATAGTTATTCAAACATATTTTCATTTACTATGATTACAACTTTCAAAATATTATTCTGTGCTACTAGATACCAGTTTTTTTCCCAATAAATACATTTTCCAAAAGGTTAGGTATATGATTAATCTTTTATAATATATGTTTTATACATGTTTTCAGATAAATATCTTTAGTAAGACTATAAAATATCATTGTCCAGATCTGTCAGTTTCTAAGTGATACCCATTAGTAGACAACAACATATAGATTCACACATTTATGGAATGAAAAACTAGTGAGAAATTTGGAAAAAATAAGCAATACACACTATAGCACATGATGTACATACACAAACCTATAA
>PVJS01061817.1:0-10891 GCA_004027185.1 Glis glis | reverse complement strand
AGGGAGAGAGAGAGAGAGAGAGAGAGAGAGAGCGAGCTGAGGCTGTCCGCGAACCTGGATCCTCCAGTCTCCGCCTCCCAAAGTACTGGGATTACAAGCGTGCGCCACCATGCCCCGCTGCCTCGGAGGTTTTAAAGAGGTCTGTTGAGGTGGGAGCTGACTGGACTGGACAGTTATGAAATAGCTTTGCTTCTGTGGACACAGTGTGGTGGCTACTGAAGTGAGTTTTGATGAGTGAGGTTTTAGTCCTATTACACAGGTGACCGGGATGGTTCAGTCTTACACAGTCGGCCCTCCATAGCTGCAGGCTCTGAATCTGCAGATTCAAGCAACTGTAAGTTGAAACTATTTGGGGAGGGGAGGTTATGTCAGTACAGAACATATACAAACTATTTTTTTCTTGTCATTATTCCCTAAGCAATACAAAAAGACTATTTACATGGCATTTACATTATATTAAGCATTATAAGTAATCTAGAAATTGATTTAAAGTATCTGCTAGGATGTGTGTGGGTTATATGCAAATATTATGCCATTTTATAGAAGGGACTTTAGTATCCTTAGATTTTGGAATTAGAGGAAGGGCCTCGAACCAATCCCAAAATACAAAGAGCCAACTGTATGCTATCAGCAAGTATTTCAAAGAGCAAATAGCTAAGTTATTTCTGTGTGTTCTCAGTATTGGTTAATAACGAGACAGGAAGAATATTTTGTCTCAGCTTTGGCTAGCACAGGAGCAGAAACACGAGCTGCATGGTACTGTTCATGCAGTATTATTATTTTGGCTCCAGATCTCCAGGGAGATGGTGGATGTGAGGTGTGGAGACAGCGCAGGCCACTATGGGCATCGTGGGAGGCAGAGCGGATACAGATGTGAATTGCCCTTTGTGAACAACTCAGCAAGCATTCAGACAAAACCCTTATGCTTAGATTTCTTTTTTTTTTTTTTTTTTTGCAGTACCGGGGATTGAACCCAGGGGCATTCTACCTCCGCGCTACACCCCCGGCCCTATTTTTTTTTTATACTTTATTTTGTACTTTATTTTGAGACCGGGTCTCACGAAGTTGCGGAGGGCCTCACTAGGTAGAGAGAGAGAGAAAGAGAGAGAGGGAGAGAGAGAGAGAGAGCTGAGGCTGGCCGCGAACCCGGATCCTCCGGTCTCCGCCTCCCAAAGTACTGGGATTACAAGCATGCGCCACCACGCCCGGCTCTTATGCTTAGATTTCTTTGGAAAGCTCTTCCCACTAATAAAATGTTCTGCTGTCTCATGTGGAGGATTTTACGATTCGTCTTTCAGAGATGCTAAGCTATTTTCTTGAAGAAATTCTATAATTCTGGTGAGTTTGTAATGACTCTTGACTTTCCAAGTTGGTCCAGTAGAGCATAAATGTAAAAAGTGCCCCAGGCCCCTTAATTGACTATGTTCTTACTTTAATAATTTTGACAAAATTTTTGAGGGCATTTTAATTAGAGTTTCTCTCAGTGAATTTGATTAAATTTTGAAATTAATAACATCTCCAGGTAAACAAAAAGTAAATGCAATAAAGCAGAGGGGAGAGCTTATCCCTGATTAGGTTTGCACATTAGGAAGTGAGTTGATGCTCACCCTGTGTTATGAGGCATGATGACTGCAGTTACTGGGGACACAGTTACTGTTCATCCTGAGGACCAGTTACATGGGAATCGCCTGCCTGCATCACTCTGTTGGGAAGGGTTGTAACGCCTCTCTGAGTTTGAGTGGGAAAGAACTATGGAGGGTGGGAGGTAGCTGGCACACAGTATGTTTATTGGTCTTAAACTAGTTTTTCTGTTTTTACTGTGGCTTTCAGAAAGAGGAATTCATATTACAGAGAAGTAAATTAAGTTGAAAGAATGCAAATGAGTTTATAATATTGATGCATTCCCAGCCTAGTAGGCCATCAAGCCATAGAATGTTAAGAAGTTGATTTATAAGCCGATTGTGATGGCGCATACCTGTAATCCCAGTACTTGGGAGGCTGAGACAGGAGAATTTCAGGTTGAAGGGCAGCCTCAGCAACTTATAAGACCCTCAGCAACTTAGTGAGACTCTGTTCCAAAAAGAAAGAAAAAGGAAAAGGGCTGTGGATGTAGCTTGGAAGTAGAATGTCACTGGGTTCAACCCCCCACTACCAAAAAAGGAGAAGGAGGAGGAAGAGAATTTGGCCTATAGATGCTGCTATTGATCATTGGAAAGTGTTTTTATAGTTATCAAAATTATCACTATAGTTATCATTGGCCACTTACAGGATCTTGGTCAGCGTATCAACTGTCATACATTATTTAGTGTGTATAATTGTGTAAATATTATAACACATTTATTTAGTGTTAGATTTACAAACAGATTCAACACTTATGACTGCTCATTTGACAAGTTTCCCATTCGATTGCCTTTTTTGTGTGTGTGAGAGATTTCATTGTTCACTATTACTCTTTGATTTCTTTCATATTTGAAAATATTTGGCTCTTACATTTAAAGTGAGACTGAGAATTTTGATCTGTGAGGAGTTTGGAGCCAGCATCTGTAAAAGAAGGGGAAAAGGACTTGAACTAAAATTCTAATCAAGTCCACTCTTTTACTTGGATTGTGAGTTTGGGTTGCTTAGGGGAAATGACATATATCATTTAAATGCTAATGGACCACTCCCCCATACCCTTTAGGCACACTTGATTAGTTTTATACCTGAAGGATAATCCGGATGGGCATAAAAATCTGTGGATAACACTCCTTTTGCCTCCCAGAACTTTGGAGGTAAAGTTCCACTATTCCCTTGAATGGACTATTGCTGTGGATAAGTCATTACAATCTAAACCTTGCTGAAAACTTCAGTGTGATGGGACATGATGTTTGTGTGTGCTTGTGTGTGTGTGTGTGTGTGTGTGTGTGTGTGTGTGTAGGAAAGGAGATAAGAAATCTTAACTGTTGACATATCCATATGTATTTTTTAAAACATCAATTTCAATAAGTTTACTGGGATCTTAATTTTTTTTCAGGGCTTTATTTCTTTTTTCCCTTGAGGCATGTATACTTCAACTTTCACATTCAAGTTTTATTTTATTTCAGAGTTTATTATATATTTGATTTTTCTTTTCATTTATTTCACTTTCAGGAACACTAATTATATCAATGTTGGATTATCTTTGCTTTCCATAACTCTTATGATTCCTTAATCACATTCTTATTCTTTTCTAATTAACTTAATGTATTTCCCTTAAGCCTATCTTATACTTAATTGTATTCTTATTCATTTCATTTTTAAAACTGAACCTAACATGTCTTTCATCCTCATAGTATTTAAAATGCTTGTCTTCCATTTCTTCTCTAAGCCCTGGGAAACTCATTTTTATCTCCTACTTTGCCACAGAGTTTTATTTGAACTCTGAATTTTATTGAGCTCTCCTCTAAAGAATTCTTTTTGTCCAGAATTTCTTTGAGACTCATAAGTAATTATTTATCTGAAGCTTTCTACTCTTTTTCTTTGGGTAATTTCTATTTGGAATGATGTTCTTCATTTACCTTGGTTTACATGCCTTTCCCCATCCTTGTTTATTTGGTATTCATGCTAAAGCCTAATTATACTTTCTTATTTATCTTTGAATAGGGCCATGTGCTGGTTGAAGAAGCACATGGGACTATATTGGAAGATGTCACTGTCTTAGCTTTGATTCCCATTGTCAAGCAATCCTTGATTGGTTGCTTACTTGAGAATGTTCAGATTTGTTGATTTGGATTTGTTATCGTATGAACTATTACATACTCTGGGTATATATGACCCCTCACTTCTCAGGATTTTAGCAAATTTCTTGCATTCACAGTTTCTTGGTCATTCCGTGTTTGATGATGGCTGCTTACACACTAGTTATCTGCCTCTAAGAGGAGTAAAGTTCACCTTGTTGAATTTAGAAAGTGTCCACTTAATTTCTTCTGAAGCTCCATCTTCCTTGTTCATCAAATGGAAAATCTTTTGAAAATATGGACAGATTGTGAGGATTTGTGAAACCTCTAGGTGGGGTAAGCTGAGGACTGGCACTCAACAGCTCTATCCAGGCAGACCCTGGTCACATGACCACACCTGGCTGCAGAGGAAGCTGTTAAAGGCAGCCCAGCAGGGAGTGGGGGGCAGGGTGATAGGCAGGCATTAGCAGTCTCTGCATGCTTCCAGTTTGTGGATTGCTGTTCTCCTTACTATTATTGTTGTCTGCTAGGTCATTGATGGTTATACTTTTCTTTTATTAAAGAACTGCTATGTACTTCTTTTATACACATTCCCAGTAACATGTCAACACACAAAGGTCTTATTAGCCACTTATTCCAGGTGCTAAAAGCCAGAGAGGTTAAGTGACTAGCCAAAGGATACACAGCTAGAATATAACAGAGATGTGGTTAGACCCAGGTACCTGTGACTGAAAGCTTGTGCTCACCATGGATGTGAGATGGGTAGAAGAAAATCTGTCACTAAAGAAAAGACAAATAAAGAAACAAACACACCACAACAAAGTCATAGGAAAGCCGCAAGCCCCTAGAAAAGAAATTCAAGTCTCTTTCTCAGTGAGACCTGAACTTTTCCCAGCAATCAAGATAATTATGACTTAAGATTGGGTCATATATATATATATATATATATATATATATATATATATTGAACATTATATATATATGTCATGTGTATATATATTGGAAACATCACATATATGTATGTAATTTAGGGTCTAGAATTCATAGTTTCCACTAGATTTCACAGTAGCCGGCACCCCAAAAGTTTAGGAAGCTGTATCCATCAGCATTCTTGCAGCTATAATCTGAAAGATTGACCACGTAACTTAGAGGAAAGCTCTCAGACCACAATAGGGCAGGAAGTATGGGAGGAACGGAATGAAGGAACACACATGGCGGCTCCCGGTTACTGTTTTTACCTAACGGGCTGTGACTCTGCTTCCGTTTCTTCTCTAGAACTTCCGCTTCCTCTGTAGGTGGCTCTGAAGTACACTGTGGTCCTTCTGGGTGCTGCCCTGGTGTTGATGAAGATGAGGCCTGCTTCCACTCCCTGACAGTGGTCATTTGTCCAGCTGCATCAGAGTGACCTGGGCTTGTCAAACAGCAGGTGCCTGGTCCTCTCCACAGACCACGAGGAAGTGTCACTCCAGCCAGCCCCAGGAAGGCGACTCCAATGTGGGCTCAAGCTGAATCCTCTGCCTCACGCCCTGCCTGCCCCTCCGCTGGGCCTGGGCCTAGGCCTGAAGGAGCGTATTACCAGGACCCCTGCTTCCACCCACCTAGGCTACATCTGCCGTCCGGGTTTCCCTGCCTCCTTGTCCTCCTCACAGGTGGAGCCGGCCTGAGTCTGTCACTTTCTCTGAGCCTGCCATCAGCCGGCCAACTGCATCATGGGGCCATCCCTATAGCTGGGGTCCATTTCCTCAACCCTGTCCTTTCTGTTTTAACCTTTCTTTCTAGTGCATGTAATTAAGCCCAGCTGAGTTATGCCATCCTAAGGTCTCCACTGAGCCATCATTTAGTCCTAAGTTTCTCAGAGATTTCTTAAAAGGAAAACCCCAGCCACACAATAGTGAAGGCCTGCAGTATGAGCTAGGGCCACACCCCATGGCTTTCTTAGGAAACCAAGATGAGCTGGGTATAACTGTCAGTTTCACATTTTGTTCCTAAAACAAAACAAAACAAGAACACACACACACACACACACACACACACACACACACACACACTTAGGACAAGGAAGAAATTATATGCTGTCTATTTTTAAAATAAAAGGATTGAAAGATTCTGTGGTTTTCCCAAAGTCGCACAGTGCTCCCTGAGCCCAAATTCCTCCAATTGTCTCACTTGTCCCAGGAGTCCGATGGCAGTAGCTTGTCAGCTGTCCTCTGGCACTACTCAACAGTCTGTAGCAGTTTGGACCAATCCAGGAGGCAATGTTCTGCGAGTGTCCAAGGCACCACACCGCCCTGGGAGTACTGTAGGTGCTGCGAGTGCTGCCTGCCAATCTCCCGAGTGGGCCTTTGTGCTGAAGCAGAGGGGAAATGTAATCAGCCTTGCTCATCACTGGGTTCCGTAAGCTTTTGTGTTCTCTTTTTATTTGCTAATAATAGGGTAATTGATGTGATTTTTAAGAAGTTTTATTTCCTTGTAAAGGAGGCTGGCCTGTGCACCTAATTAAAACTGCTTTTCCAGCTCTGAACAAGGTGTCAGATTTCGATAGGTAGAATCCCCTTAGGGTTTGGCCTCTCCTTGAAAAGAGGGTTTATTTTTAAGCGTCTGGTGAGGTTTTTGAGTAAAAAGTGATTAGCAAAATTGTTCTTTATCCTAACTGGAGCCTGATGAAGAGCCAAGAATTCTGTAGTCACTGGTGTAAGGAAGACAAAGTAATTATTTTTCTATTAAGCCTGGAGGAAATGTGAGGCTCCTTTGGGGGCTTGAAATCTGTACCTTAGGGCTGAAGAGTCAGAAAGCTGTGATAGCTAATGGTATTTATTTGAATTCTTTGAACTGTGAAAGCAAAAACTAGGTCACCACAGGGCACATTTGGATTGGAGCATTCAAAAATCAATGGCACACATCTGTAATCTCAGTACTTGGGAGGCTGAGACAGGAGGATTGCAGGTCCAGGGCCAGGCTCAGCAACTTACAGAGACCCTCAGAATTTTAGCAAGACCCTGTTTCAAAATAAAAAATAAAAAGGGCTGGTGGTGTAGCTCGGAAGTAGAATGACCCTGGGTTCAATCCCCAGTACTCCCCTTCCCTCCCCCAAAAACCCAATATGCCCCCATGGCTAGTACACTTGTTGTCCAATATAGGTATTGTTGCATTTTATTGTAAAAATAAGCAAAAATTTCCTTTCTAAAAGTGCTATTTGATGCTATCATCTGTCAACGATCACCCTCTTGCTTGGCCTACCTCTCCATGGTCGATGGATGGTTTTCAGACCCTAGATTATTTGTCCTCTCAGCAATGTTTAACCCTGCTGACTACACCCTTCTTGAAATACCCCCATTCTTTGGATTCCTCACCAATTCTCTCTGGTTCCTTTCAACCCCGTTGTCCCCAGTTCCAAACACATGTGCTTAGCCAGCCGATGCTTGCTATTCTCCAAACAGAAGCTGGTAGCTCACAGCTAGACAGGAGATGAGTGAGAACACTGGGATTAGGAATTGTTTAATAAACTGTGTTTTCTTTAGTAAATGTATTCAATAGAATTTTCTGTGATAGAGTACTTGAAATGGGGCTAATGTGACTGAGGAAGTGAACTGTTCAATGTTGTTTGATTTAAATTAATTGGAGCAGCCATGTGTGAGGAATGTCTGTCATACTGGACAGTGGAGTGCAGAGTCTTGGGGCACAAAGTGTAGCCCAAGGACCAGAAGCTGGTGCATCATCCGGTGAGATTTAGAAATGCAGAATCTTAGGCTCCAACCCAGACCCACTGAATCCAAATCTGTATCGTATCACGATCTAAAGCGCTTCATACGCACCATCATGGTTAAGAAATATTGCTCTGGGAAGCTAAGTTTTAAAGCAGTACAATAATAAACACATGCTGATATTCTCACATATTTCTGGGTATTACTATACCCTGAAGAGGGCCCTTGGTGTGAATTTTCACCAAGTTCTCCTTTTCACATTAATCAGATACATGGTGAATCATATCTTGGTTGAACTCCCTCTGGATGTCAAAATTCTAAGATAATTATCATTTCAGAAAACAGTTGAATTTAATCTGTGGATCTGAGCTACATCTTATTCTTCAGTCTAGCACATATCGTGTGTTAGTAAAACCACCAGTTCCTCTCCTGTGCTCTGAGCAAATAGTATCCTCCTTTCAGAAAGCAGTAGAATAAAGAAGAGGAAAACAAACCACACTGCACAAAAACTTTCAAAGAGTTAGTAAACTGCTTTTTCTATTCCCAAATCAGACGGAACCCTAAGGCACAAGAAATGATTTGCGTGCAACACTTGGAGATCTGAAATTAAAAAGATCAGAGGAAAAGTCTGTTGAGCAAAATGTTCTTGATTTTTGATTGAATGTGTTCACACTCTGGGATGCTTTCAAAGGATTGAGAGTTGTAGCATACTAAAACAGACAAAACCTTTTGGAATATGGGGAATGCTCTAGCTGGAATGGCTTTGAGATTGTCACCTCGGGCAGCAGTATAGGTCAAGAAAGGAAGTAGACTGACAGTCTTACAGCCAAGTCCTCCATGTGGCCGCTACTCAGACTGCCTCTCAGATCTCAGTTCCTTCTCTGTAAAATAACGTCCTTGAATTTAGTAGAGTCTCTTTTTGAATGATGCCACCTCACACATTCAACTCTAGCCCCAGAAAATTTTGGAAGAATAAAGTTAAATAGTTATTAAATAGTTATTTCCCCAAGAAAGGATTTGTCCACAGCCACTCTTAAAAAAACCATCCATAGTTATTATTATACATGCATTCAAAATATTGAATTAATTCAACAAATGTGTGCTAGACACTCTTCTGGGCATTAGAAAATAACAATAAATGATGTGGTTAGGGTTCTGTGAAGTGTATCTTTAGGAAGTGGTAAATAAACTGCTAATTGTCAAACCTGTTGACACTGACCAAGACATTTAAATGTCAGATTGGGGTGTTGTCTTTGATCTAAAAACCCAGAGACTAAGCCTACGGAGATACTGGAGGTCAAGTATCTCAGCAGATGAGAAGATGGGGATAAAACCAACATAACTAATTAGGCAATAAAAACATTTGATGAAAATTATATGCAAAGGATTGGACAGGGCAATGCGATGCTGCCTGTGCAGTTTCCTAACAAGGTGGCAGTCACAGTGGGTTTCTCAAGGAGTGACATCAATGCTGAGAATTAAATAAGGGACAGTCCTATATGCGGAAGTGAGAAAAGAACTCCAGGCACAGAGACCCACAAGTGAAAAGGATACAATGCACAAAGACCTGGGCGGACTTCAGGCACAAAAAGAAATCAAGAGATGGATCACAGCATGATGTGAATCAAGGTCATCTCTCTGCCTTTAGGAGAGAATTCTTCTTAAATTCTGATCTCTCTCTCTCTCTCTCTCTCTCTCTCTCTCTCTCTCTCTCTCCTTCTCCCTCTCCCTCTCTCCCCTTTCCAGTACTGGGGATTGAATCCAAGGGCATTCTACCTCTCAGCTTCACCCCAGCCCTATTTTATTTTTGAAACAGGGCCTTGCTAAGTTGCTGAGATTCCATCTAACCAAAATTAGAATGGCAATCATCAAGAAGTCAAACAACAATAAATGCTGGCAAGGATGTGGAGAAGTAGGAACTCTTCTACACTGTTGGTGGGATTGCAAATTAGTATAGCCATTATAGAGATCAATGTGTAGATTCCTCAGTAAATTGGGAATGGATCCACCATATGATCCAGCTATACCACTCCTGGGTATCTTTCCAAAGGGATTGAAATCAAAATATTATAGTAGTATATGTATATCCATGTTTATAGCAGCACAATTCACAATAGCCAAATTATGGAACCAACCTAGGTTTCCATCAACAGATAAATGTGATTACAAAATTATGGGATTACACACAATGGAATTCTTCTTAGCAAAAAAGAGAACAAAATTATGTCTGTAGGCTTTCTAGACTTTTGGTTTCCTCTGTTAAACAGAAACTTTTTGTTTAATGTCATTCCATTTATTAATTCTTGTTTTGATTTCCTGAACTTTGGGGGTCTTTTTGAGGAAGTTTCTACCGGTGCTTGTATGTTGGAATGTTGGACCTATGCCTTCCTTTAGTAATTTCAAAGTCTTTGGTCTAATTTACAGGTATTTGATCCATCTCGAGTTGACCCTTATACAGGGTGAGAGGTAGGGATTTAATTTCATTTTTCTACAAATGGATAACCAGTTTTCCCAGTACCATTTGTTGAAAGGCTGTCTTTTCTCGAATGTATATGTTTGGCACCTTTGTAGAAAATCAATTGGCTGTAAGTGTGTGGATTTGTTTCTGTATCTTCTATTCTGTTCCTTTGGTCTATGTGTCTGCTTTTGTGCCAATACCATTCTGTTTTTATTACTATAGCTCTGTAGTATAATTTGAAGCCAGGAATTGTGATGTCTCCTGCATGGTTCTTATTGCTGAGAATTGCTTTGGCTATTCTGGATCTTTTGTTTCTCTGTGAAGGTCTGTGAAGAATGGCATTTATATTTTGATAGTAATTGCTTTGACTCTGTAGATCACTTTTGGTAGAAAGGCCATTTTGATAATATTTATTCTGCCTGGATAGAGCATGGGAGATTTTTCCATCTTCTAATATCTTTTTCAATTTCTTTCTTTAGTGTTTTATAATTTTCATTGTAGAGATCTTGGTTAGATTTATTCCTAGACTGGCATTAAATGGTCTTTATGACTTGTGAGTATAAAATGATTTGAGAATTAGCAATTGCTGATTTTGTTACCACTTTCTTAAGGATATTTCACAGCAACAATTTAACTACTCTAAAGAAGATAAATGACCTCCATCCCATTCTTCCAGGAGCAGAAATTCCCTGCCAATGGCTCTCTTAAAAGACACCTCCTATGGAAGAGGAGAAGTAGACAAGATGGTAGCACCCCCAGCAGCATCTGCTGCCAACCTACCCCTGCCAAGGACAGATTGACCTTGTCTTCTGAAAACTAACAGATAAATCATTAATGTCCATGCCTTACTCTCACAGTTTGGAAGAAAAAAATCTATATTTAAAAACTAAAGAAGCCGGGCGTGGTGGCGCATGTTTGTAATCCCAGTACTTTGGGAGGCGGAGACCGGAGGATCCGGGTTCGCGGCCAGCCTCAGCTCTCTCTCTCTCTCTCTCCCTGTTTCTCTCTCTCTCTCTCTCTCTCTCTCTCTCTCTCTC
>PVJS01061816.1:0-10890 GCA_004027185.1 Glis glis | reverse complement strand
TGTTTATAATATGCTTCGCAGAATTATGTCCCTCACACCCTGGAGAGGCATATTAAGAGCCTTGACAGCCTGGCCTCAGCCTACATTCCCAGCTTCATTCCCAGCCTCCTTCCCCCAAGCACTCTTCATGCCACACTAGCTGTTCCTGGAACACGCTGGGAATTTTATTCCTTCGTGCCTCTGCAAATGCTGTTTCATCTGTCTGAAAGGTCCTCCCACCCTCATCTGCCTAGAAAAGTCTTATTTATTAATAAAGCTCAGTAATCACTACCTTTGGAGCGTTCCCCGGTCCCTCTTGGAATCACTCTCTCCCTCGTTTATTTTTCTGTATCGTAGTGTTGATTCTGAAAATATGCTTAAACTCATTCTGCAGGCAGGGTAAGTCAACCGACTTACCCCCGCAGCGACTGCGGCACTACGTGTTAAGCATATTGTTCAGGCAGCAGTAGGAGGATGGGGCTGGACGACCTTTAAGTCATGAGATGCTACGGTGCACATCTTTCACACTCGGTGTACTCGTGTGAGTGTGTGGGAGGGACGGGAAGAGGGAGAGAGACAGAGACAGAGAGAAATGAAATCAGAGAGAAAAAAGGCGGACCCAGTGCAGTAAGAGCAGATGGGCGGGCCCAAATTTCTTCCGCTTTACAGTTTTGCAGAGGTCCAGCCTAGCTTGCAGCGCTGAAGTAAGGGGGTGGAGGGAGAGGCGGAAAGGGGAGGGACTGCACTCCCTCGGAGCTCGTCAGGCTAAGACAGTCTGACCGATCCCCTTCCGCTCCCACGGGGCCAGTTCCTTGGCGCCCTCACTCGCTCCTTTCGGGCCCCGCGGGGAGCACTAGGCAGAGCGGGGCCCCACAGGTGGCATCCGCTGGGTAAGAGGGTTCGCGCCAGGCTAGGCAGTGGAGCGCCGCACAGCCCGCCTTCCCGCCTCTCAGCCGCCGCCCAAGCAGTTTCTAACCCGCGCCAGCAGGCCTGCTCGGTCGATTTTCGAGCTGAAGATGCGGCGGAGCTGGAAGATGGCTCTGTCTGGGGGGCTGCGGTGCTGCCGCCGGGTTCTGTCCTGGGTGCCAGTGCTCGTTATTGTCCTCGTCGTGCTCTGGTCCTACTATGCCTACGTCTTTGAACTCTGCCTGGGTAAGTGCGGCTGGGCACCTAAGGTGGGGAAATTATGCTCCAGCATAGTCGGTTGCCCTACGCTTCACCCCGAGTCCGAGTCCCCTGTGTTCTCAGCCCGCACTCTGCGGTTTTCCTTTCCTTCCCTGCAGAGCATACTGTCCCCAGCCTCTGGCTTACCACTGTATCTCCTGCCCCCTTCCACGACGGTCCCACCACGTCGCCATCGCCTTCCACATTGGGCTTCCTATTTCTTTGCCCTACCTACTGTAATTCCCTGGCTCTTCGCACTGGGGACCCTTTTTCTCCTGCGGGACTACCACTTGTGCCTTATGCTCTTCTCTGGGGGCTCCCACCCTACCCAATTGCGGAAACAACATACCCTGTGTCCTTAAACTGCCCGCCTGCGCAACAAATCGAATCCCACCAATGCATTCAACGAGGAGCCCCACCATTTTCCCTCCTACTAGAATCAGACTGATTCCCTTTGGAGAATCCAAAAATATTCCCCGTACTCTCTTACTAGCTCCCCTTTTCCCCCACACTGGGATCCATTCTTTCCCGAGATCCTCTCACACTGGCTGGAGTGCTTCATATCTTCACCCACTTGTGATCCCACAGTATACTCTGTTCTATCCCGCTGGAGTCTCCCCTTTTCGCATAGTAGTAAGCCTTCCATTCTCTTTCCCTGCGGGCTCTGCTGGTTTCTCAGCTTCTCTAATGGAATGGAATGGAGGTTCTACACAAAATCTTCTTCCCTCACACTATAGCCCCTGATTTTATCACACTGGGGTTCGCTCAGTCTCCCTCCTTCCTGCAGGAGCACTCAACTCCTTCTCAGTAGGGGCCCCACATTATTTTATGATACCATACTAGGAACCCTGGTTTTTGTCACATTATGATTCTTTCCCCTTATCTTCTAACTCTAGAGTGTTCTCTTTACCTTTCTAAAAGGGTTCCCACCATCTCTATCACATCCCTTTAAAGGGCCACTACTTTTCTAGTCATGCTTCCTTCTTGTTATCTTTTCTGGGAAACCCACTCCTCACCTCCTACAGTTCTTTTTCACTGTTAACACCACCTTGTGCCATCCTCTTCCTCTGGTGTTTGTCGTTATTATTTCCTCTAGGACTGCATTGCCACTGTCCTCTTCTCAAACTGGGGAAGCCCTATCTTTTCCTACTGGAGTTTCTAGTAGTATTTCCTACGTCTCCCAGTGGGAATATCTTTTCTTGTTCCCTCCCTTTGGCGACTCTGTGGTATTCTCTTGTACTGTCCTATAATATTAGGAAGCACTGCATCTCCTCCTTATTTGTAATATGGTTCCCACAGTGTATCTTGTGCTTTAAACTGAGAATTCCACAGTATTTCCCATCACAAATTGTAAGTCCCTCCCTTATATTTTCCCTACTTGAACTGTCTCCAGCCCCTGTCCTTATTACTAATGTCCTAATGTTCTTATAAGTTCACAGTAGTCTTCATATTATATCCTGTCTCTTCACAACAGAGTCCCTGCTTTTCTCACAGTGAAATCTCCCCAGCCCCTGCCTTTTCACATTAAAGAATCTCCATCTCAATAGGAGTTTGCTCCTATTGCAGTACTTCCAGGAATGGTGCACCCCCCTCGGGGGAAATAAAAAAAAGAATCCATTTCCTCTCAAAAGGGACTCCACTAAAGTTTATTATCACTTCAACACTAGAATCCCACTGTCAACATCCTTAAACTTGTGACCAACAATGTTCCCTATTCATTTTTGTCCTCTCAAACCCAAGACCTTCCAAGATTCCTTGATTTCTTCACACCAGAACTTCTCACCGTACAAATTATGGTTGGGGTGCTGCTTTTTCAGCCCTGACTCCACTCATAACACCCTTCCCTAACATATTTGACAAGGAAATATTCTACCCTAGGTAGATTAGGATGAACTAGGGGAGCAAGAAATAACCCTCCCTTCTAATATAGAACTTTCTTCTATACACATCAGAGTTTGAATTTTCCTCACTTCCTTAGAGATATTATGGGAAATGCTTAAAGAGCTTTTAAAAATAAAATTCATTAGTTGCCTTCATACATACAAGTTTAGGCTGTTTTTCTTTTTAATACCAATCTCATATTAAGCAGACCATGCAATGAATGGGAAGTTTTCCTATCCTCAGACTTCACCACTTTGGCTTTTTTTAATGATTGATTAAAGGGTCAAAAATTCAGCTCCGCTGGGTGTGGTGGAACACGCTTGTAATCCCAGTACTTTGGGAGGTGGAGACCAGAGGATCCGGATTCGCGGCCAGCCTCAGCTCTCTCTCTCTCTCTCTCTCTTTCTCTCTCTCTCTCTACTTAGGCCCTCCGCAACTTCGTGAGACCCGGTTTCAAAATAAAGTATAAAAAATAGGGCCGGGGGTGCAGCGCGGAGGTAGAACGCCCCTGAGTTCAATCCCCGGTACCGCAAAAAAAAAAAAAATTCAGCTCCATTATTATTGCATGAACATTGCTTCTAGGATCAATGCCCTGTTATAAACACTATTAAACATATTTTGGAACTCTTCAGTACTGACTCACACAAGCTTCACCAAATTTTTTTTTTAAAAAACCAGTAATGAAGTCAGGCGTGGTGGCACACACCTATAATCCCAGTACTTGGGAGACTGAGACAGGAGGATTGCAGGTTTAAGGCCAGTCTCAGTAAATTAGCGAGACCCTCAGCAACTTAGTGAGACTGTTTCAAATTAAAAAAATAAAAAGAGATAGGGGTGTAGTTCAGAGACAGAACTCCCCTGGGTTCAATCCTCAGTACTAAAAAGAAAAAAAAATAATTCATGGTATTTCCCAATGCTTATAAAACTCTTACTTTGTGCCAGAAAATGTTCTAAGTACGATAGCTATACTAACTCTATTAACTTTAATTCTCACAACCATATGAGGCAGGTACCATTACTATCCCCATTGTGCAGATTTGTAAACTGAGGCACAGGTGAGCAAATTTAGGTAAAGACCAAGTTAAAATCAGTGCAAATAATTAGCTTTCTGTGAATTCTTATTTAGTCATATAATATTAAAAGCCGAAAGAAAACTTAGAACTTACTTATTTTGTTTCATTTAATATACTTGCACAGCACTTGCAATATGCCAGACACTGTTTCTAAGTGACTCCACACACACACACACACACACACACACACACACTCCTCTTAGCAACCTTATAAGGTAAGTACTACCATTATGCCCAATTTACAGAGAAATAAACAGAGGAATGGATGGACTAAGTAGTTTATTTAATGTCACAGAGCTAGTAAATGGCCAAGCTTGGATGGCAAATCCAGCAGTTCATGCTTTTAACCCCCATACTATCTTAACATCCTGCCTCCTCTCATCGAACACAGAGGTCAAGACTTATGACACACAGGCCAGATGTAACCTGCAGGTGTATTTTCTTTGGCCTGCACAGTGTTTTACTAACATTTTGCATCAGTTACCATTATTTAAAAGTCAGGATAAGCTGGGCACAGTGGCACACATCTGTTGTCCCAGCACTTGGGAGGCTGAGGTGGGAAGATCCGTGGATTCCAGGAGCTCAAGACCAGCCTGGGCAATATAAGTGAGACCCCATCTGATAAATACATACATACATCAATCAGGAGAATAAGGCAACCTTGACTTCTAGTTCTGGCTCCACCATTCCATCCTGCCATTTTTATTTTACAATCTCTTGACAAATGAACAACCTGGGTTTCAGAAAGTTTAAATCAAATTTTCCTAAAGTCACACATTTAGTAAAGAATAGACAACTGGAAGACAAGGCTGCCTCATACCAAGGCCATGCCTTTTCCAATGCAACCAAAATAACAGATTGGAATTTCAATACATTTCAAAAGTAATAGTAAAAAACTAACTTCTTTCTAGGAATAGAACTTGATGACTTTCTCCTTAATATCAAGTTAGAGCTGAAACCAAACCAAACGTGATATTTTTGCACAATGGCTCTTGGTTTGAATTCTGCCAAATACTAGCCAGGAGATATGAGGCAAGTTACCTAATCTCTCTCAACCTCAGTTGCCTCACATACGCCTTGCTTATATAGTTATTTTTCCATATTACAAATACTTGTTGTACCTACTATATGCCATGTATTGCATATATTGTGAGGTTTAAATAATATACTACCTGAAAAGCTTGAATTACAGTTCACAGCTCATTGTAACAACTCATTAGATACCCACTTTCTATAACAATACAAGGGGTTCCGCTTGACTCAGGAAGATAAGAGGCTTAAACTTTTAAATGAGGAAAGTATTATATTGGGCTAAATTTTATATAACATAAAAGTAACCATTTTAAAGTATTCACTGCAGTGCCATTTAGTGCATTCACAATGTTGTGCAACCATCACTTCTATGTAGTTCCAAAACATTCTCTTTGCTCCAAAAGGGAACCTCATGGGCTTAAGCACTCACTCCCTGTTCCCTCTTCCCTCTTCCCTCAGTCTCTAGCAATCATTAACCTACATTCTGTTTATGTATTTACCTCTCCTGGATATTTCATATAAATAGCATCATATAATATGTGTCCTTTTGTGTCTGGCTTTTAAATTAGCACAATGTTTTCAAGACCCATCCACATTATATCATGAGACAGTAATTAATTCTTTTTATGGCTACTATTCTGTTGTATGTATGTGCCATAGTTTGTTTTTCCATTCACCTGTTGATGGTCATTTGGGCAGTTTCCATCGTTTATCTATTCTGAATATTGCTAGCATGAACATTTGGGTGTGAAGTGGTATCTCATTGTGGCTCGATTTGCATTTACCTAATGCTTGTTGGCCATTTGTGTGTCTTTGGAATAATGTCTATTCAAGCCTATTTTTAAAATTGGGATTTTTATTGGGTTTTTGGTCTTTTTGTTTGGGAATTGTAATTTTTTTAATATATTCCAAACATTCTACCTTTATCAGATAAATTATTTGCGAGTATTTTCTCCCATTCAATGAGTTGTCCTTTCTCCACATCCTTACCAACACTCACTACTTTTCATTTTTAAATTATAGCAAGTGTTGGTGAGGATGTGGAGAAATTGGAACCTTCCTACATTGCTGGTGGGGATGTAAAATGGTGCAGCCACTGTGGAAAGTAGTTTAGAGTTCCCTTGAAAAGTTAAACATAAAATTACCAGATAGCCCAGTAATTCCCACTCTTATCCCTGGTGTATACTCAAAAAAAAAAAAAAAACTGAAGACAGATAAACAAATACTTGTACATAAATGTTTCACTTTCTTGGTAGTGTCATTTGATGCTCAAAGTTTTAAATTTTGATAAAATTCAATTCCTTCCTTTCTTTTCTTTTCTTTTCTTTTCTTTTCCTTTCCTTTCCTTTCCCTTCCCTTCCCTTCCCTTCCCTTCCCTTCCCTTCCCTTCCCTTCTCTTCTCTTCTCTTTCTTTCTTCTTTCCCCTGCTTTTGGTGTCTGTCATATCTAAGAATCCATTGTCAAATATGAGGAAATGAAGATCTACCTCTATGATTTCTTGTAACAGTTTTATACTTTTAGCTCTTATATTTAGGTCTGATCCATCCTGAGATAATTATTGTATTGAGTTTAAGGTAGGAGTCCAGTTTCATTGTTTTTTCTATGTAGCTATCTGGTTGTCTGAGCACTATTTGTAGCAGAGACTATTCTTTTCCACATTGACATAATTTTCAAAACTCAATTGACCATAGATGTATACATTTATTTTTTATTCACAATTCTGTTCCACTGATATATTTATCTGTCCTTCTGCCAATACTACACTGTGTTGATTGTGGTACCTTTGTGATAAATCTTTAAATCAATAAGTGTGCATTCTCCAATTTATTTTTCTTTAAGATTGTTTTGGCTATTTAGGATCACCCATAATTCCATATAAATTTTTGATTCAGCTTTTTCACTTCTGTAAAAATGATATTTGAGATCTTGATAGGAATTACACTGAATCTGTATATTACTTTGAAGACAATTGCCATGTGAGCAATCTCAAGTCTTCCAATTCATGAACATAGGATGTCTTTCCATTTTCTTAAAATTTTAGCTACTTTCAAAAATGTTTTATAATTTTAAATGTATATGTCTTGAGCCTTCTGGGTCTAATTGATTCCTATATATTTTATTCTTTTTGTGCTATTATAAATGGAATCATTTTCTAAATTTCCTCTGCTAAGTTTTCATTGCTAGAGTATAGAAATAGGACTGATTTGGAGTGTTCATCTTGTCTTCCACAACTTTGCTTTCAATTTGATTGTTAGATCTAAGAGGTTTTTTTGTGGATTCTTTGAAATTATTTATATAGAGGACCAAGGTGTCTGCCAATAAACATAATTTTACTTCTTTCCAATTTATTTCTTTTTCTTGCCTAATTCTACTGGCTTGATCTTCCAGTACAATGTTTAAGAGAAATGTTAAAAACAAGGATCCTGGTCTTGTTCCTGATCTTAGGGGAAAATTTTTTCAGTCTTTTGCTATTGAGAATACTGTTACCTGTGGGTTTTCCATAAATGCCTTTTATCGAGCTGAGGAGGTTCCCTTCTATTGCTAATTTCTTGGGCATTTTTTCAATTAAAATGTGTAGTATATTTTTATATGCATTTAGAGCATCAATTTTTTATTGGTGCATTGTAATCACACATCTTGATGCAGTTCAGGGTGATAGAGGCATACATGCATAGAGCACTCATTGAGCCCTCCCCCAGTTCCCGTCCTATTCTCTTCCTCTCCCCTCCTTCCCATGCTCAGCATAGTGATTGACTTTGATAAGTTTGTGTATGTACATCATGTCCATTGAGGTGTTTCCCTCTTCCCCCTCCCATCTCCCTCAGTTAAGTCCCGTTCTTCACTCAACTAAGGTTTCTCCTCCTTTGTCTGGAATTACTCCTATGTCCCATTTTCTCCCTAGATTCCACATATTAGGAAGAACATCCAACTTTTCACTTTGTGTGACTGACTAATCTCACTTACCATCAATTAAAATTATCATGTAAGGGTTTCTTTCCCCTTCATTCTATTAATATGGTATATTTCATTATTGATTTTCATATGTTAAACTATCCTCACATTTTTTTGATAAATCCCACTGGATCATAATGTATAATATTTTAATATGTTCCTGATTTTGGTTTTCTAGTATTTGCTTGAGGAATTTTGCATCAATGTTCATAAGAAAGGTAGTTTTCTTGTTATATCTTTATCTAGCTTGGGTATCAGGATAATACTGGCTTTATAAAATGAATTAGGAAGAGCTACCTTCTCTTCAATGTTTTGGAAGAGTTTGAAATGGATTGGTGTTAATTCTTTGCTTAATGTTTGTTAGAATTAACCATTGAAGCCATGTGGTCCTCTGGTTTGGTTTGCTGGTTATTATTTTTACTACATACTACATCTTTTCTTGTTATTGATATGTTCAGATTTTCTGTTTCTTCTTAACTCTGTGTTGGTATGTTTCTCAAAATTTATCCATTTCTTCAAGATTCTCCAATTTTTGGCATGTAATTTTTCATACTAGTCATTTATGATCCTTGTATTTCTATGGAGAAAAAGAAAGACAAATCAAATAAATACAATTATAAACAAAAGAGGAGCTATTCTGTATCTGACTTATTTCTGCTCTAGCCTTTATTTTTTCCTTCCTTCTGCTAAATTTGGGATTAGTTTGTTCTAGTTGTTTGAAATGAAAAGTTAGATTGTTGGAGATCTTTCTTCTTTGTTAATGTAGTCATTTATTGCTATAAACTTTCCTCTTAGTACTTTTTGCTTCATCCATACATTTTGGTATGTTATGTTTTCTTTTTTGTTTGTCTTGAGATATTTTAAAAATTTCCTCAGGAATGGTGTTAATTTTTTTTAAATTTTTAGTAGAAGTCACCAGGAAATCCATCTTGTCTTGGCTTTTCTTTGCTGGGAGGTTTATTATTATTATTATTATTATTGTTGTTGTTATTATTAATTATTCGATCTCTTTGTGAAAGGTCTATTCACATTTATGTTTTCTTTTCTTTTCTTTTGGTAAGAAAGGTAACATAAGATCTACTCTTTTAATAATTTCTTAATGTTAAATACATTATTATTGACTATAGATACAATGTTGTACAGTACATCATTAGAGTTAATTCATCCTGCTTAAACTTCATTCAGTAACTCCCTGTGTCCCTCATTCAAGCCCTTGGAAACATTTTTAGTCAATTCAGATACTTTGTGTATTTCTGGGAATGTGTTTATTTCTTTCGGTTATCTAATTTGTTGACCTTCAGTGGCTCCTTTCTATTTCTGCAAGTCATCCACTTTTCTAGTTTTAGTAATTTAAATCTTCTGTTTTTTTTCTCATTCAATCTAGTTTAAGGTTTGTCAATTTGTTGATCTTTTTCCAGAGCTTTTAGTTTCATTAATGCTATTGTTTTTGTGTTTACTGTTTCATTTTTCTCTGCTCTAATCTTTATTGTATACTTCCTTTTCCTAGCTTTAAGTTCAGTTACTCTGTTTTAGTTCCCTAAGGTATAAAGTTAGGTAACTGATTGGGATTTTTGCTCTTTTTCAATGTAGGGATTTATGGCCATTAACACCATGCTTTCACTGCATCCCATAGGGTTTGGTAGATTGGTTTTTTGTTTTTATTTGTCTCAAATTATTTCTAATTAATTCCACTTGTTGTTTAAGTGTGAATTGTTTAATCTCCCCATATTTTTGAATTTTGTAATTTTCATTATTTTACTGATTTCTAAGTTCATTCTATTGTTGTTAAATACTTTGTATGATTTCATTCTTTTAAATTTATCAAGACTTGTTTTATGGCCTAACATATGGTCTATACTGGATAATGTTTCATGTACACTTGAGAATAATGTGTATTCTGCTGATCTTAGATTGTTCTTCACTTGTCTGTTAGCTCTAGTTGGTTAATAACATAGTCCAACTCTTCTATTTCCTTATTGATCGTCTCTCTAGTTTTTCTATCCATAGCTGAGAGTGGGTATTGAAGTCTCCAAGTATTGATGTAATACTGTATCTCCCTTCAATTATGTCAGTGTTTGTTTTCTCTACTTTAGGACTCTATTTTGGTGTGTATATATGTTTGTAATTGTTACATACTCCTGATAGGTTAGCCCCTTAAACAATATATAATATCATTCACTGTGTCTTGTTATCAATTTTTAACTTAAAGTTTATTTTGTCTGATATTAGTATAACAAGCTTAGCTCCATTTTGGTTACTATTTACATGGGTATCTTTTTTTCAATGGTGCATTGTAATTATACATCACAGTGAGATTCAAAGTGTGTTTTTCTCTCTACACCGCCCCCTCCCAGCTCCCCATACATGATAGTGAGATTCATAGTGATACGTTTATAGAGGCACATAACATTTGGTCTATTTCCTTCCCCAAGACGTTTTTCTCCTTCCCCTCTTCCTCCACCCATCCCCTTCCACTATTGTACTCGTCTTTCTCCTCATTTTCATGAGGTCCCTTTTCTTTTCTATTTTCTCTCTAGCTTCAACATATGAGAGAAAACATGCAGCCCTTGCTTTTCCAAGTGTGGCTGATTTGAGTTTGGCATGATGTTCTTCAGTTCCATTTGTTTTCCTGCAAATGACATAATTTTGTTTCCCTTTATAGCTGAAAAAACTCCATTGTGTGTATATACCACATTTTCTTTATCCATCCATCTGTTGACAGATATCTAGGTTGGCTATTGTGAAATGTGCTGCAATAAACATGGGTATGCATGTATCACTATAATATTCTGACTTTAATTCTTTTGGA
>PVJS01061815.1:0-10891 GCA_004027185.1 Glis glis | reverse complement strand
CGAGCCAGGCGGCGGATGGCGGGCTTGGTGATGCCCTGGATGTTGTCGCGCAGCACCTTGCGATGGCGCTTAGCGCCGCCTTTGCCCAGGCCTTTGCCTCCCTTGCCGCGTCCAGACATGTTGAGCGAGCAGCTAAAGCTCTTAACTGCAGGCGCCCCCTGCAGCCCTTATATATGTTTTATGCGGACCTTTTTGGAAACTGAAACAGCGCGGGCGGGAAGGAAAGCTCTGTCCCCGCCTCTCCCCCACCCTAATGGGTGTCCTCTTCTCTGGCCTTAGGAAGAGGAAGGGGCAAAGAGCAAAGGGAAGAAGTTACTCTGTTCCTTCCACTTCTTTCGTCTGGGTCCCGAGTCCTCCAGGATTGTGCCCATGGGTTCTAGCGACTGACCTTGAGGCCTCCTAACCTGTCTGCAAAACGATCTACCAGGGCTAAAAATAATTTTTAAATGGGAAGGCTCTTTATAAAATGTAACAATCACCAATTTGTACATTCTACCAGTAGTCATTAAATTTGTCCGGTCCTGAAGCTTTGTGTTTGACAGCGATAGATAAACATATCTTTTTCAGTATCCTGGTGGGGCTCTGAAATAGGGAGCCAATGTTAATTGAACTTTTTATTATTGTTTCCCAGTTTACAAACTCGTATCTTCAGTATAAAGGTGAATTCCAGGCTCGGAGAGCTAATCTAATAAGTGATATTGCTGGGTCTGATCCTTGAGTTTTGACCTTGCTCTCTATTGCTTCTGGGCTAGGAAAGTGTTAACAGTACATCATGGTGAATGGCAACTGAACAGAATTAACCAAGATGAGACTAATAAATTATGTGAAATTTTGTTCAAATGGAAATAGTGGCTGAAGTAATGTTCTACTCACAAGTCATAGTTTGATAGGCTTAGACAAATTTTAATATTTGCTCACAGCTTGAACATGTTCACATTCAGTACCTTCTAGATACTAGACAGGAAATTAAAAAAAACCCTGCTCTGCTGGTGCTTACATTTTAGGCAAAGAAAATTACTCATTTTCCTGGATTCAAAGTGTGCTTGGGATTTAACATAGGCCCAGTCACTTCCTGGTTTAAACACTAATATTTCATTGCTCTTCCTTTCCATAAAGGTGCAAAAGAAGTGTTGATTTAATCCTTTCATCCAACAATTTAAAGCCTTCTACATGCCAAGAATGGTGTGCAAAGACCAGGTTTACAAAGACAATCACATTCCTTCTTTTAAAGAATAGGTAAGGGAGAGAAAAGTTAACTACTTAGGGCAAGGGGCCAGGCATGCACCCAGCCTGCTCCTACTTGCTGCCTATTAGTGGGTGAAGCAGCTATCTCCTATCATCTTCATTGGCATCGGGGTCACCCAGAACTTGTTAGACATAGAATTTAAATCTTAACCCTAAGCCGGGCGTGATGGCGCATGGCCGTAATCCCAGTACTTGGGAGGCTGAGACAGGAGGATTGCAGGTTTGAGGACAGACTCAGCAAGTAGTAAGACTCTCAGCAACCTGGAGAGACCCTGTTCAAAGGTAGAATGCCTCTGGGTTCAATCCCCAGTAACACACACACACACACACACACACACACACACACACACACACACCAGCAGCAGCAGCAGCAGCAGCAGCAGCAGTAGCAGCAGCAGCAACAACAGCAACTTAACCCTAAATCTATTGAATTTGTGTTGCCTTTTTAACAAGCTCTCAATGTGGGTGTTATGCTCTGTCAAGGTTGAAGTGTTTTGAAGCTGTGCTTTCCATACCCACCAGATACTTGCACTTATTCAAATTTAATTTAATTAAAATAAAAGTAAAGCTTTTCAGTTACTGTAGCCTCCTCATTTAAGTACTCAGTCACCATATTTGGGTAGTGGCTACCTATTTGGTAGTGTAGATTGAGAGTATTTCTGTCACTGCTGAAAGTAATCTTGAGCTGTGCTGTGAAAAGGGATTTCTTCCGAGTTGTTATTTCAGACTTGGGGAGGGGCGTGTAGAGTATGCCTGAGAATGGACCTTACTATAGGAAGTAAGGGCTTAGAGCTTTTCTGAAGTATAATCGAAATTGACTTTTTGGGTTTACCAGATAATACAGATTGAAGAGAGACACGTAAAAAGGAATTTAAAAGTTTGAGAGCAATAGTGTACTTTTATGAAATACATCAATACCTCTCACTTGTTTACTCTGGTATTTGTTGGTGGTGGGCAGTTTAATACAAAATTGAGAGGCCCCAAGCCATAAGCTAGATAGCTATGGGTAATTTTTACATCTATAAAAAAAAATGGTTCAAGTTTTAGGGCAAAGGCCAATCTAATATTTTGAATATATATATGTATGTATAGAAACATGACAGAGAGACAGCTATCTGTATTTTGCATTCAAAAGCAAAAGCAAAACTCTTTGGAGGGCAACTCTGCCACATTAATAGGTGAAGGCTTTCATTAAGCCTTTCAAGTTTACAGTTCTATGGGTGATCCAGCTTTCAGGAACCTTGTCCATGCTACAGTTACAGAGAAGATAAGCACTTAGGTTCCAAGCAATAATGAACTATATGCAGCCAGCACAACAACTTCGATGGGAACCAGTAAGAGTCACATAAGAATGACTCTCCGTGGTATCTCAGAGTTGAACATAGGTGTTGTGGTGAATGATTCCAACAATTATTTGCCAACTGCTATTATGATTGCGAAGTGACTAAAGTTATAAGCCTTTTAGAATCTGAATTTAAATGTATCTTTATGTCTAATTTAAAGCTATATATCCAGTAATAAAAGGGCCTACATAAAGCCTGTGACCATTGCTATTGACAATGATGCCGTAGATGACAAACAGTCCCTTCTTCCAGACACCCATCAGATGTTTTCTAGGGGAGTTATTATGTGCTTTTGATCCAATTCTATTAGCTGACTTTCTTTATACATAGTATTTATCTTTGTATGTTACATTAAAGTCTTAAAGTCCCAGAGATTTAGTTCCAGTTTGTGTCAGAAAATAAATGACTATTTAAAAACAACCAAATTGATTTTGTGGAATTACTTAAGTGTAATTAATTCATTTAAGTGCATCTTTAGTTGATTATTCTTTCTTAGATTTATATGAGGACAATCTTCAAATAATCATTGTGTGTAGGCAAGAATGACTAGATTTATGGAAATTTAAGTATTTATTAAATGAAACAACTCCAACATACTTTCACTGTTTATTTCTTTTAACAAATATGGGGCTTCATTTTACTGCCTGATTATTTGATGGAGAATTTTTTTTTGTTTAACTATGTAATAAAACCTAAATCTACCAGCTGTATTGTAAGCTGAAATAGATGGAGTAGTAAAAAAGCTAATGGTTGCTTTGAAAGTTTTGTTCAACTCCTTAGGTGTCACTTACTTTAGGTTGTGACAGTCTAGGTCATAATCGTAAATAAAAAGCTCAGAGAGATTTATGAAAGTTCAGAAATTGATTTTTTTCTCTTTCTAATCCTCTGTGTTCATATTTGCAATGCTGAAATTTGAAATATTATTTTTTGAAAACAAGATTTGCACACAATACTATTCTGAATATTGGAAGTGAAAAGTCTTATGACAAGGCATCTGCCATGACATTATTTATAATATTAAAGAAATGGGACATGAACATGTGATATCCAATGTTCTTCGGCTCACAACTGGTAGAATGATGTAGACCTGCCATTCTTTTACTTCATGGTTTAGTTTTATTTTATTTTATTTTTGGTTGATTGGGTGATTGATGGCTTGATGTACTTTCTGCTTAGAACTGTTTTTCTGGCAGAGGAATCCAGCAGCGTCGCCCCCACCTTTCTGAAAATGTTTATATCAATAGAACACAGGGAATCAAGACCAACTTACCCACAGATAATCTAAATACTTTAAAAAAAACCCGATCTTTCCTAAAGTTATCATCCCTCTTGTACGTGGAACTTTATATCCCAGTGCCAATTCCTAAAGCTTGGTGCAAACAGCTCGCGTGAGAGCCTGTGCTATTGCTCCCGCGAAAAAACCGAATTTCCCTATAAATTTGATTGAAAATGTGTTTATTTATACAATCCCGAGAAGGTAAGAATGTGCAGAACAATGCCCTGAAGAAAAGATTTGCAAACGAGATCGGGAGAAATAGTATTTTTAAGGAAAACCTGAAAGTTGTCTCAATTTGACCGAACTTTCAAAGAGAGTTGGGGGAATCAGGAAAGTTTCAGGGTCCCAGTTTTGAAACTAGGTGTAGAAAATTTGGCAGGAATGAAGCCTGAAGCCTCTCCGACGCGTTTCCCCCAAGTTCCTAATTGTTTTGGGACCAGATTTTTTATATTTTTATTCTTTTTTGAAGGGCAACAAACACAGCCATACGGCCGAGCCGCTGAGTCCTTCTCCACTGCGTGGCGCACGGAGCCGGGAACCAATCACCACTCAGCTTCTCTCTATATAAACCCCCAGCCTTCAGCGCCGGGACATGCTGCTCTGACAGTTCGAGCTTACTTTTGGCTTTGTGGCAACACAGAAACATGTCAGAGACCGCTCCAGTCGCTCCCGCTGCTCCAGCTCCTGCGGAGAAGGCGCCCGCTAAGAAGAGAGCGAAGAAGGCGGGCGCAGGCGCTGCGAAGCGCAAGGCGTCCGGGCCGCCGGTGTCCGAGCTCATCACCAAGGCCGTCGCCGCTTCCAAGGAGCGCAGCGGCGTGTCCCTGGCCGCGCTCAAGAAGGCGCTGGCGGCCGCCGGCTACGATGTGGAGAAGAACAACAGCCGCATCAAGCTGGGCCTCAAGAGCCTGGTGAGCAAGGGCACCCTGGTGCAGACCAAGGGCACCGGCGCCTCCGGCTCCTTCAAGCTCAACAAGAAGGCGGCCTCCGGCGAGGCCAAGCCCAAGGCCAAGAAGGCGGGCGCGGCCAAAGCCAAGAAGCCTGTCGGCGCCGCCAAGAAGCCCAAGAAGTCCACCGGAGCTGCCACCCCCAAGAAGAGCGCCAAGAAGACCCCGAAAAAAGTTAAGAAGCCGGCGGCAGCTGCAGGGGCCAAAAAAGTGGCCAAGAGTCCCAAGAAGGTGAAGGCGGCCAAGCCCAAGAAAGCTGCCAAAAGTCCAGCGAAGGCCAAAGCCCCTAAACCTAAGGCAGCCAAGCCTAAGGCGGCTAAACCCAAGGTCACTAAGGCTAAGAAGGCGGCTCCCAGGAAGAAGTAAGGTTGCAGCGGGACGTCCTGCTCTGCAAATCTCAACGGCTCTTTTCAGAGCCACCCACATAATCTGAAAAGAGCTGAGCAATTTGCAATTTTTTTTATAAATTGCTAAATGAATTTTATAAACTCCCGCCTTGATGTGCGATTGGCCATTTATTTCCCCGCCGGCCAATGCGCAGGGCCCTTTCGCGCATGGCCGGACTGCTCTTGAGTTGGTGCGCGGTTTCAGGCTGCACGCCACCCGCCCAACAGTAGCCCGAGCGTTTCAGGTGCACTTTGGGCTTGTGGGCCTCCAGGTAGGCTATCCAAGGCGATCTGTGCTCCTGGTTCTCCACTCGCCTGCTCACGTCAAATCCCCTTTGCAAACGGGCGGTGCGCTCGGCCCGGGAAAAGCAAGCGGTTGCTGGAAATCTGCCAGGTTTCTCGTCAGGTTTTCTGGTTTATCCCGCCCAGGCAAGTAAAAGGAGTGTAGCTCCAAGTTTGAGGGAGGGATTGGTTACTGTCTCGCTGTTCCCGCATTACCATTGGTCTGCAGGGATGTGGAGTATTTAGCCAATCAAACCTACCTTTGCAGTTCTTTGGCTCCAATTAGGAAAATTGTGCTCCAATGAGGGTTTGTGATATTAAAATTTGTTTATGTATACTCGAGGAGCTTGAAGTACTTATTTTCAGAAGGTATTTTTCCACAGACTTCATAGACTGCCCAGCAGAAAAATGTCTTGAAACCCTGAGGTCAGTTCCAGTGGGAGCAGATCCCACAATTCCTTCATGCTTGAATGTCTCTTCGGCCTATTCGTTTACATCTTTTATGGGTTAATAACTGTTTTCATCTTATTTTTAATTAGTTAAAAAGACAGGAATGTACCCTGTATGTTTTTTAGCTCTTCAAAGGAATTCGGTTTTTAAGTCGTGATGCATCCCTTAATTTCTGGGGAGAGCCAAAAATCCTCTCCCTTACGACAGTGACTTGGGTGTGAAGATCTGGTTAAATTGCAAATTGAAATAGTAAATGAAAAAAATCTTGGAAAACAACATTCTGAGTCATGGAGCAGGAAAGATAAGGAGGAATGTGCTAACTGGTAATTTCTGCTTGTTCAGCAATTTTTTATTTTAAACAATTTGGTTTAAAAATTTCCTGAGGGTTTGTTTTTGTCATAAGTGCAATGCTGGGTGGTTGTGGGTGTAAAGGATGTAAAGGATGGTGGATGTAAAGGTGGAAAACAAGTTTTCTATGCCCATTAGGTCTTCATGTCCAACAGCTGTGAGACAGAAACAGGTTAAAAATTTATATGCTAGATTCCAAAATGAAAAAAAAAATCGCAGGATACATACAGGAAAACAAGTATGGAATGCCTTTAGTCAACATGGTAGTGGGTTGTTTTAATACAAATATCTAAGACTGTAGTTATTTTAATTATGTGCAGTTAGGCTTCCTCCCAGGGAGTCTCAGACACCTCAATTCACAGCACCCAAGTCTTAATATCTGCCAGACTTCCGAGGATAAAATGTTATAATATATTCAGGACTTACTGTGGCTAACTTTGCCTGTGTATCTCTTTACAGTGTTGTCCTTATTGATTTTATCACCTGGGTAATGTTTTTCCTTATTGATATTTGAGGGAAAATAATACTTAATATTTTGATAGAACCTTCTCAATTACATTTAGTTACCCCACCCTATCTTGATACTGAAGAAGTTGCTGAAATGTTAACACACAAAATCCTTCGAAACAGCAAATAGCATCCCTACATTTTCAAATTGCAGCTTGCCTGTACAATTTCAAAACAGAATTCTTGATGTCCCTTCCTTTCCCCTCAGCTACCAGTTTAGAAATGGTGAAGAATGTTTCTTTAATGGGAATGTCTATCTGTTTTATATGGTAGAGACATTGCTGCTTTGGTTTGGATGAGAAAGGACAGGGTATCTCCCAGAAGGAAGCCAAACAACTTTCACGCTTTACTGATAAGTAAGGGATATTTCTGAGATTTGATTTGGAGATTGAGAAAGGGTATTTGGGAATTTGACAAGTTCACTTTGAGGATATCAGCTGAAAATGGTGTTCATTCCTGTTTCCTTCACAGTTGGTGGTAGTGGATGCTGGTGGTGTGTGTTCATTTTGTTGCTTTGGCCCATAGAAATTAAACTTGAATAAAGTTTTTTTTTAAAAAAAAAAACATAGTGGCTCCTGCCGAATACTCTACAGAACCTGTCAATGTCCTTTGTGTTCTAGCTATCAATCTAAACCTGGCTTATGAAGGGCACAGGGGTATATCCTGGACCATGCTAAAGAAGGTGCAGGCAGTGCCAGCAATGAATTGGGCCTCAAAACCCTAGCAAGCAAGGGCACCCTGATACAGACCTGGCCTTTATTTTTTTATTTTTTTGCTGTACTGGGATTGAACCCAGGGACATTGTACATCTGAGCTACACCCCCAGCCCTATTTTTTTTTTATTCTTTATTTTGAAACAGGGTGTCACTAAGTTGTGGAGGGTCTCGCTAATTAGCTAAGGCTGGCACGAACCTGGATCCTCTGGTCTCAGCCTCTCAAGTACTGGAATTACGAGCGTAAGCCACCATGCCCGGCTCAGACCTTGCTTTCAAAAATTATTTTCTATCGCTTCTTGGCCTTTTGGCTAAGGCAAGTGTAAAAATTAAGCCGGACGTGGTGGCGCACACTTGTAATCCCAGTACTTGGGAGGCTGAGACAGGAGGATCCGGGTTTGCGGCCAGCCTCAGCTACTTAGCAAGGCCTCTGCAACTTAGTGAGACCCTGTTTCAAAATAAAGAATAAAAAATAGGGCTGGGGGTGTAGCCTGGAGGTAGAATGCCCCTGGGTTCAATCCCCACTACCACCAAAAAAAAAGTGGAAAAATTATTTTCTGAACTGCTGTTTTTTTTTAATATAATGCTTTACACCCTTGAGCATTACATACACAAACACATTAATTGCATAATTAAATATTCTTTAACTTTCATTGTTTGGCCATGCAAAATAGAATTTTATTTTTAAATAATTGCTTTAGAGTTTGTTTTCAAAACCACCTGCCATTTTTATTTCTTCTTAGTTAATGTTTTCATTGCAGTATTATTCCTATCCACTTATTAAAAAGTCCAGGGGGCAGCTCTGGTGGAGTTCTAGCCCTGAATGCAGGAGACCCTGGGTTCTATCGCTAGGAACAGAAGAAGGAAACCTATTGTCTAAACATCTATTTATGAGTTTTAGTTTCATTACATTTAGAGTGCACAACAATTCACGCAAATGTAAAGCATTTTGTTTCTACCCATGTAGGTGCAGCATGATTCTAATATCTTGGTTTCCCTGGCTCTTTAATATCAGATTTGACACAAATGGAGAATTAAACACTGGTTTTCTTTTGTTGAATTTAAGATATTGTTCTGGGCATAGTGACAAGAGCTGTCATGAAAGCATTTGCTGTACATTGCCTTGATAAATGAAAAAATGGCGGTGAAGTCTCATGATGTTTCTTAGCAAGGCCACCATGGTGCAGTATCTTGGAATTCTTTCTGGAAAGACCTCAGGTGTCTTGGGCAACGTATGCCACACCAAAGAGCTTATGTAGAGACTGGACTTGCTCAGATAACAGAATTTCTTTCCTTGTTTTTCATGTGTAAATGTGAGTTGTTAATTCTTTTCAAAATACAGAAAGGATATTAATGGAAAAACATTTTTAGTGAATAAAATTATGACAGTACTGTACTATTTTTTTTTGTGTGTGTCTGTGTGTGTGGTACTGAGAATCCAACCCAGGGGCATTCTACCTCTGAGCTATACCCCAGCCCTGTTTTATTCTTTATTTTGAAACAGGGTTTCACTAAGTTGTGGAGGGCCTCACAAGTTCCTGAGGGTGGTCTCAAACCTGTGATCGTCCTGTCTCAGCCTCCCAAGTACTGGGACTACAAACATGTGCCACCACACCCGGCTATGACAGAACTGTAAATCACCTTATTGCGGTTGCTGGCACAGTTTGTTTTCCCAAATAATAAGAATAAAGCTGTTTTGGAATTCCCAATTTACATACTTTTAACCTACTGGCTAATTTGTTCCAATGAGAGTTTAGACTTTTGTAAGTCCTCCTTTGTATATACCTGTTATGTATTGGAACTTTTGCATTTGTCATTGAGTCTCCAAAGTCTTTCTGTCCTACTAATTGCTTATAGAGCAGGGATTTCAAAAGTCCACACCAGTTGCCAAAATGTCCATGGCTAAGACTTATACAAAAGATGGCAAGAAAAACTAACACTACAGCAAGGAGAAAGCTATTTTGTGTAGACTTACAAGGTACCCAAGCAGATCTGTCCTGACCCTGGCATGTAGTGTGATGATATCACCATGGGTATTATCGAAGTTCCTTTGTCAGCATTTTTGAGTGTGTCCCAGGTGAGGTACCTCTCCTGGAATATCACACAAATGCTAGATCACCACCTCCAGGACATCCAGATGGCGATGTGCTTACTCTAGCTAGCCAAGGTAGCTGGCCAAGTACCAGGTCCTGAGAGTACCAAGGTTAACACTAAGTTCATGAGCTCCACATACATTCTCTAGAACGTACTCCCCAAAGGCTCTTACCAGATCTACTCGTGAATGTTGAATTGGCATATCAAGATATTTCTAGTGAATTTTGTAAGGATGTGTCCTTTTGTTTACTAATTTAATTAACGTGTTCTAAACATAAGAAACTCAATGACGCTGTGTATGGCTTCCTTCAGCTTCAGCGCAACAAATTTCCAAGATATAATTGTGTGCAGTAGGATAGTGCCGAGGCTCTAGAGGTTTCTTGTATTGTTTAATAGCTCTTTTGTTGTTTTTAGGTCTTAGTCTTTAGTGGTCTAAAATCTCAATCCTGTTCTCAATCCTGATCAATATTTACCTTTTAAAAGAATTTTATAGACTACCTGTGGGGCGTAAAGTTGCCTAATGCTTAAATTACTTGGACCTGGATTCAGCTTTGGTGTGGTGTTATATGTGCTGTACAAATTGAACACCACATTTTATAAAAGTGACAATGTCATTTATACAGTATATATGTACTGGGCGTGGGGGAGTTTATCCTTTGACCCCAAAGGTTAATATTCTATTATTATATACTATTTCAAAGATAATTCTGTCAGTTTTCATAATCCATTTTGCACTTTTCTTGAGGCCGTTGTTAATATAATCTTTATGTGATCTTGCTTCAAGTTTAAGCCTTAAGTTTCAACCGTTTTGTTTTGCATTTTAACTTTCTGTTCTTGGCCTTCTGGAGCAATTTGTTTCACTCTAGTAGTTCAAGGGATGCTCGTGTGGGAGATGTGCACTTTAAGTTGACTAAGCTAGCCAGCAATTTTATACACGTTTCGGAAATCACTTTTAAGCTATAATTTTCCTTTTTTGGTGGTATTGGGGATTGAACCCAGGGGCATTCTACCTCTGAGCTTCACCCCCAGCCCTATTTTTTATTCTTTATTCTGAAACAAGGAGGAACCGGAGATCCTCCGGTCTCAGTCTCTCAAGTACTGGGATTACAAGAGTGCCATCATACCCGGCCTTATTTTCCTTCTCAAGGGGAGACTTGATCGACTAAGGTGATTTAAATGCTGAAAGGTAAATTTAAATGGGAAAGGTAACACTTCCCTTTATAGCCTTACCTTATTACCTATTGGCACCAAGGTCTTTCTAACGGTTCAGCCCTTTATAAGAGTTTGTGGGCGGCCCTGAAAA
>PVJS01061814.1:0-10891 GCA_004027185.1 Glis glis | reverse complement strand
AAAAAAAAAAAAAAAAAAAGAATGGCAGTTATCAAAAAGTCATAATATAACAGGGGTTGTAAAGAACGTGGGAAAAAAAGGGAACTCTTACACATTTCCTGAAGGGAATATAAATTAGTGTAGTCATTTAGGAAAACAACATAGAAACTCCTCAAAAAATTAAAAATACAACTGCCATATGATGCAGCAATCCTTCTCCTGGCTGGATACATATCCAATCAGAACGAAATCAAGAGCTGGCGTGGTGGCACACGCTTGTAATCCAGTACTTGGGAGGCTGAGACTGGAGGATCTGGGTTCGTGGTCAGCCTCAGCTACTTAGTGAGACCCTCCGCAACTTAGTGAGACCCTGTTTCAAAATAAAGAATAAAAAATAGGGCTGGGGGTGTAGCTCAGAGGTAGAATTCCCTGGGTTCAATCCCCAGCACCACAAAAAAAAAGAAATGAAATTAATATCTTAGAGAGATATCTGAGCTACCATGTCCATTAAAGCAGTACCCATGGCAGGGTATCTGCAATATATATTATACATACACACACTGGAATATTTTTCAGCCTTAAGAAACGAGGAAGTCCTGCCATTTGCAATGACATGGATAAAGCTGGAGGACCTTTTGCTGAGCAAAATAAGGCAGATACAAAAAAGACAAACATCACATACTATTTATATGTGAAATCTAAAAAAAAAAAACCTTGAAGTCACAGACACAGAGAGTAGAAGAGTGATAACTAGGGATCAGGGATAGGGAGATGACAAGATGCTGGGCAAAGGGTGTAAGCTTTCCATCGTAGATGTACAAGTCTAGAGACCTAATGTACAGCATGGTGACTGTACATAACAACACTGGTTATGTACTTAAATGATGCTAAGAGAATTGATGTTAAGTCATCTCACCACACACACACACATAACCATGTGAGGTTATGGACATGTTAATTAGCTATACTGTGTTGATCATTCCACAATATATACTTATACCAGACAGCATGTATTCTCTCATTATATACAATTTTCTGTTGATTATACCTTAATAAAGCTGAGGGTGGGGGAGAAACATATTGTAATGTTCTCCAGTTATTTATATTTAATTTTAGCCAAAATGACTGCTGTGGGGGCAATCTGGCTGTAGATTGTCAGGGTCAATTTGGCTGAAGCTGAGAGGCTGGGCAGGTGTTCCTCGTAGCCTCCCATCCCATGAAGTTCCACTAAGGACAACAGAAAAAATTTCATATCCAGAGAAGCTCTTCTTTGCACAAAGTTATGCAGGTTAATCAGCAGAATACAAATTGGGTTTCATTTTCTAGGAGGACAGATCTCATCCTCAAGTTTATGGGACTCCCCCAGAGGGTCTAGCTGAAACTGGGCACACGATAATGATTAAACCAACTTCATTTTTGTTGGCAAGCGAATAGAGTCATCTCTGGCTACTGTTGGATGAACCTGTGGTTAGCTTCATGTTAGGTGAGAATCCTATTTGTTGTTTCCATCCATTCCAAGAAGATGCCGGAATCCAAGCACTATGATGGATCAGGCTATGGTATTCACTTTCCACATCCAGCATTTCAAACCGATTTGGAAATGGAAACTAAGAACTCTTGATTTCTTGCTAGAAATATTTACAATGAAACAATTTGGACTTCTTGGTATGATTTACATTACTGTGATATATAACAAAACCAATGCTTAAAATTGTTTTAATAGCCAGTAAAAATCCACTTTTAACTATATTATCCATTTGAATGTTAAACTCGGAGGAAAAGAATTTTGAAATGTCAGAGACAATGAAAAGATTCCAGTAGTGTTACATAAAGCACAACTTATGTCTTATTGGTATTTTGGTAAAGCAATATTTTAGTACAGAAAGCTTTTACTTGAAATAATATGTTCCACATATATTCTTCAAAACTAAAATATCAGTAATGCTCTGTTTCTGCTCCCAAAAGTAGATATGTATTTGTAGCAATATACTTTTAGGCATACCATTCTCACTTGGATAATGATAGTTTCCCAGAATAATACATGATTTTTATCTTCAAAGCCTATGAATTCAGGTTGTTGAACAATTTATGTGACATGGTTCTCCTATCATACTAGCAACAGTAATTTCAAATAAAAACATATTTTAAACATAAGTGGAAAGCCAAAAAGCATCTTCAATTATTTTCAAATAAATAATTCAATTATTCATTTCCCAAATGTACACTTCTAGGGCAATTTAAATAAGAATCACACTAGCAAATATCCAGTGTGAAATGGCTTTTCTAATAGCTGGAATTATTTCTCTTTTTTCTAGGAATTCTAGTCACTTAGTATCTCTATCTGATGAGTGGATACTTTAATCATAATTTTACTGACATACATATATTAAATTATCTTGGAAAAAAAAGTGAACATTTTCATGCTTCATAATGTGTGGTCATGTGATCACTTTAGTACAGCTTTCTGTTGGCCCGAGAGCACTGCTCTGGTTTTTCCCATAATTGGATCTCATCCAGTTAATGTATGACCCCTTTTAGCCCTTGTAATATCTGTTCTGTAATGAGCAGGGGGAAGGAACAAAAAAAAAATGCTGGTGAAACTCTATCACACAGTAACTGTACCAAGAAGATGAGGTGGTTACATTTAATATGTAGCATTACTAACCAGGGATATCAAACATTGACTATGCACCTGCCCTTCCAAGATGCCCCCTCCTTTACCTCTGGCAATGTCAGAAAATAAATCTCAGGTTCTCTTCATGTAGGGGATGGGAAAGAGCCACAAATTACAGATTATTATTATTATTATTCCATAGTCGTTCTCCCTTTTTCTGCTTGTATTATACATTTGAGACCATGTAACTATGGATTAGGGTAAACTACTTGAAAATCTGTTGATGCACTTTGTGAAATCAGATATTTGTTTCTGGGGAAAAACAATATATAATAATGGAATCGGCTTTATTTGAAGCACTCCAGTATTCTCATATAATTTTTATGCAGGACAGATTAGCAACACATCTTATAAAATAATAGAGAAATAGATTAGTTGGATGTTTTAAATTTCAGCTGGGCAAAGAACCACGTATGGTGGCACATGCCTGTAATCCCAGTACTTGGGATGCTGAGACAGGAGGATCACAGGTTCATAACCAGCTCCAGCAACTTAGTGAGACCCTGTTTCCAAATAAAAAAAATAAAAAAGGACTGGGGGTGTAGCTCAGAGGTAGAATGCCCCTGGGTCCAATCCCCAGTAACTAACACACACACACACACACACACACACACACACACACACACAATTCAGCTGGGCAAAAGGTACTTCAACAGTGATTTTAATGAAAGTTTTTTCTTGGTTTTAGTTTTGCTGTTTTCTAATGCTCATTCATTTAGGTTTATCTTCAAACTGGAAAGGGCTAATGAATATCATAAAAAGAAAATTAGAACATATTGCATTATGAAGAAAAAAAGGAATTTCTTCTTGCTTTAAACAAGTTTGTATAAAGACACTGAGATAACTTTAAATAAAGACACCAAGATAACTTTTAAACATGACTTCAGAAACTTTGGGGAAATTTAGAAAGAGAAGAAATATTTCTGTGTACATTAAGAAACAAAAATCACCCAGGCTTTTATGAAGGGTAAATAATGAAAAGATTCTGAAAACTACACAGACTTGCAAATTTCATATGAATTACAAATAATAGCAAGAATGAATGCCCAGAAAGAGCAGAATTCTTCACTGATGAAGAATTACACCAAGAAAGATAGAGGAGAACCATTATAACTCAGGTTGAAATAGAAAAGTGGTCCAATCGTATGTCAAGTGAGGGCTTTCCTTAAATGTTTTAAGAGCTTAGGTGCAATGAAAATGAGATTGAAATATGGTCCTAGGGGCAGATCATGGACCAGATTGCTGTGCCAGAAAAAGTATGACAGATTTTTCTAATAGTTGGGGCTATTTGTAAATGGAATGAGCTATGAAAGTAATGTGCACCAGTCACTTGGAGTTTCAGCACATCTGGCCAATGTTACTTATGTTTTAAAATAGTAACAAAAACAACTTCTGTGCCCCACCTCCCCTGCAACTTCCTGCATTGTTTCAGAGGAGGACCATGTCTCCTGAAGTTATTTTATTTCAACTCATGTCAGTTTCTTTTATCTCCATAAAAGATTTCCTTTTATCTCATTTTTTAAAAAAAAGACTTTTGTTGGTGCATTGTAATCTCACATCATTATGTAGTCACCAAATATATTCACAAATTTTTAGATGCGGTAATTTAGCTTTGGTGATGAAATACTAAAATTATTATGTCTAGATTATAGTTTAGAAACTCTGAGGGAAAAATTTGGGTTTTCATGTCAATGCAAAGGATGTTCCCAGATAACATTTTTTGGGGGGTGGGTCACTGGCTATTTGTATAAAGATACTTTTTGTATCACACAAACTAGCAAACTAGGAATTCAGGCAATGGAAATACTGAACCTTATTACTTACTTCTTCCAAAATGCACTAGAATGTATGAAATATAAGAACTGAAGTGCAATAATTATAAATCTTTTTATGCTTTGGGTTGAAGCTGTTTGAGGCAGTACTGGATGGTCCCAAGAAAAAGTAAATTGAAAAGAGTAAAAATGTTTACAGATTCATAGGACTTATCTTCTTGGTTGAAATTTCAACCTTTTGGTAACTTTCTCCCTGGATTAACACTGACTGCATTTTGAATCAGCAAAAGGGAAGGGCGCATATAAATAGAAATCCCGGCTGTGTTTGATGCTTGTGCTTCTGGAGATGAGGCAGCCTGTGCGCTCTTCTTCAGTACGAAGTGGAGAAAAGTAATGGAGTAATGAGGTAAATCAATTAGTAAGTTATCCCGGTGGAGAAGGAAGAAGCGAGGATTGTGAGGGAGGGAAGTAGTGGGAGGAGGAGGAAAGTGGACCCATTTGAGATCATTTCTGAACATACTATCAAAATAATTTTTTTTTGGTGGTACTGGGGGATTGAACCCAGAGGCATTCCACCTCTAAGTTACACCCCAGCCCATTTTATTTTTATTTTGAAACAGGGCCTTACTAGGTTGCTGAGAGTCTCACTACTTTGCTGAGTTTGTCCTTGAACCTGCGATCCTCCTGACTCAGGCTCCCAAGTACTGGGATTACAGGTATGTACCACCATGCTTGGCCTGAATATTTTTAATGATCTATTTTTTATACTTTTATTGGTGCATTGTAATGATACATCACGATGATGTTCAGTCCTACAAGCAAACACGCATACAAGTCTTAGTGTGTTTGCCTTCAGTTCCCACCCTGCCCCCCCTCCCTCCCTGTGTATAATAGTGAGATGGGTAGTGACACCTGCATGCACGGACACAGCATAATTTAAATTGTTTCCTTCATCTTCCTCCCCCCTTCCCATCTTCCTCTCCCTTTCCCCTTCCACTATTCTACTGGTCTCTCTCTCCTCAATGATCTGAAGTCCTTTTTGTTCCCTATTTTCTCTCTAGCTTCCGCATGTGAGAGAAAACATCTCAACCTTGACTTTCTGAGACTGGCTGATCTCATTTAGCATAAAAACTTAATGCTAAAAGAACAAATACCCCCCAAAAGGCAATGGAACTGAATAGACACTTCACAAAAGAAATACAAATGGCCAATAAATATATGAGAAAACAGTCAACATCATTAGGGGAAATGCAATCAAAACTACAATGAGATTTCAACTAACTCGTTAGAATGGCAATCATCAAAAATACAAAGAATAATAAATGATGCTGAGGATTTGGGGAAATAACTCTTATACTCTGTTGGTAGGACTGAAAATTAGTACAAACACTATGGAAATTAATATCAAAAGACTAGGTTTCCCCCAAAACTGGGAATTAAACCACCATATGACCCAGTTATACCACTCCTCAGTATCTTTCCAAAAGAATTAAAGTCAGAAAAGTACAGTGATACATGCATGTCCATGTTTATAGCAGCACAATTCACAATAGCCAAATTATAGAACCAACCTAGGTATCTGTCAACAGATGAATAGATAATGAAAATGTGGTCTATACACACAAGGGAATTTTACTCAGCCATGAAGAACCACAAATTTATGTCAAAAGAATTTTTTTCATGTTTCTTAGGTGTCTTAGTCTGTTCACTGTTGCTATAACATAATACTTCAAACCATGTGATTTATGAAGAAGAATGTTCAGGAGACTTGGAAGTCTAAGACCAAAGGGTCACATCTGGTGAGGGCCTTGTGCTCCTTAAAATCATGCAGGAAGTCAGAAGGGGAGAAAGGACAGGAGGGTTGGAGGGAGGGAATGAGAGAGAGAAAGAGCAAGACTGAACTTCCTTAATAGCTAACCCATTCCTGTAAGAAAGATATTAATGTATTCATGAAGGTTCCACCCCTACGACCCAAACACCTCCTTCTAGGCCCCACCTGGCCACACTGCCCCACTGAAGAATCAAGGTTCCAGCACAGGAACTTGTGGGGACACACTTACGCGGCAGCAGTTGTACTTGAAGCAAAGGAGTCAGAGTGACTTGTGCCCAGCTCAGCTTTCCTTCGTGTCATTTTTTGAAACAGAACATTCAGCGAGGACCAGTTGCTGCTTTTTTTGGTTGGGGGCTGGAGGGAATGCAAGATCAAAGATGAACATGTGAATTTTTAGATGCTTACGAGGCATTTATAAAGATATGTCAAGCAAGATGCACGTGTCTGGCACTTAGAAGAATGATCTAAGAATGATTGAGAAATCTTTATATTTGTGTGGTATTTAAACCTACAGAAAATAGCAAGACCATCTAGAGGAGTTTAGAAAGAGAGAGAAATGGAGACTGATCTATGAAAACATAGACGAGGATAACATACATTTCTTTCTATAAGAGTTTCATGTGAGGGACACAGAATTTGGCCATAGAGTCCAATGACAAGTGTTGAACTTCTTACCCAGTTCCTTCTGAATGGACTGAGGAAAAGAAAAGAATTCTAACATTGGGGACAAAGCCTGGCAAGATGACAGATGGAAGAGTTCAGGGGCCCAAGACTGGAATAAAATATAGCCCATGGAGTGGGCTTAGCATTTGGAGACACTGATCCAACCGCAAGAAGAAAGAATGTCAGTCTAGCTATGTATATCCATACATAAATACAACCATAGGGCCAAAATCAGGATCAGGATCAGGGATGAGTAATAGGAATTGATAATAGATTGGAATTGGTAGAACACAGTAAAAATTGTTACACTTAATGATATAGGCAAATGTTATATCACATGTGTAGACAGAGCCAATCCTTGAGAAACCTTCCCTGATGCTGGGAAGTAACTGTCCCCAGAAAAACAGCAAGTCCCAGAGTCACAGTCACCAGTTCAGTTTTTAACTCAATGATGGGATAATTATGTCACTCTCACCACCGAAATCACACTGGTGCGTTAAAGTCAACACTTGCCACAAGGAATGTCGCCTCCCTCTTTGCTATCTTCTCACCATGGGCACGCTTGTTACACTTCCAGCTCTATCCTACAAAGCACCCGAGTTAATAACCGGAATGCAAATCGGTTCATGCCATTCTCTTTATGAATCCCCTGGGACGGCTTCCATTTACACTTAGCACAAAATCTGTGAACTTCAAGGGCTCTTAGCGTTCAGGTCTACAACCCAATTTCCCTCCTACTTGTTACTCTCTGGCCAACTGGTCTCTCATCTTCTTAGATGTACTGAAATACACCTTGGTGGTTTGTTTACTCAGGTATCCTTGTACAGAGTGCTGCTTACCCTACCCTGAGGCAGATCTTGCAATTCCTTCAGAATTCAGTACAAATGCCACCTTCTCACGGGGCATTTCTGAACACACAATCTGAAATGGTTCCCCTCTTTTGTTCTGTTAGTTTATTTTGTTCTTTTTTTCGCATGTTAGTAATTACATGTTTGCTATTACATGCCTTCTTTCTAAGTGTCTGCCTGTTCATTAGACTGTGAACTCCTTCCACAAGAGCAAGAATTATTCTTTTTTATTCATTACTTTATCCATGGCATTTAGTATAGGGCATATTAGCAATGCAATATTTACTAGTGGAATAAATAAATACATGGATGGAGAATGAAGGATTAAGTGAATGAATGAAATTAATTAGTCGACAAAGGAAGGCCATATCTATGTAGCATCTGGCTTTTCAACGCATGAACACAAGCCATCCGCAACAATAATAGAGTTCAGGCAATCAGCATCGTTCTGCCCTGTGTGAAAGTACAGAAAGTTGTAATGGTTATACTCCAGTAAGTAAAATGTCATTATAACATCTGTCCTTGGATTTTGATGTTTTAGAGTCTTCCTTAGAGATTGTTGTTTTTGGTACAGATCTAGATTTCAGATTCTTTTGTGACTACAGTTAATGCATTTACACCTACACTGAACTAGAAATTGACAATTGTTTTGTACATTCTATGTCCAACGTATAAAAAATGACTAATGTATTTACTTTTGACAAAGTGTAATTTTAATTTTACTACTTACTGGATTTCTCTACTCAAAAACTGAGAAATTTTCATTGTTCATTTTATTATAGCAGATTACTTGGGAATTCTATCTTTAGTTTGGGGTAATGGACTTTTCATTTTGCTTTGTTTGGTTTTTCAGTACTAGGGGTTGAACGAGGAGCACTCTATCACTGAGCTACATCCCCAGCCCTTCTAAATTTTTATTTTGAGACAGGGTCTTGCTAAGTTGCGAAGGCTGGCCTTGAACTTGCAATCCTCCTGCCTCAGTCTCCTGAGGTGCTAGAATTACAGGTGTGTACCATCACGCCTGACAGGTTATTGTTAATAAGCAGATTAAATTCCATTTGGACAGTAGATCCCAAACTTCCAGTTTTTAAGTCTAGTTTTCACATAACACTTATCTGAAAGAAGTGATTGAGGAAATGCCAGTGTTTTGTTCTGGTATGGATAGTATTTGTTAGAATAGGTGTAGTTCCTACTGAAATCTATGGATATTAACTATTTTTGTGTTAATATGGATTTTCTTTGGAGTTCACAAATCATGATTTTTGTACATGCCAAGATACATCTGACATATAATAGGGACTTAGACAATTTTGATATTGGAAAAGTGTCTCTGTGTATTAAAATTCAGGCAGCCCCCATTCAGCATAGTTTTAATGTTCATTGATTTGGGTTAACACAGTTTAGATGTGTAATACCAGTCCCCAGGTGATATGGTCCAAATTTCAGTTATCATAGCGTATTCACTCTGAATCATAACACTAAGTACAAAATTTGCTGCTCATTCCCAAGTCCTCAAATCACTATGTAAGTGACAGATGCAAATCATGTTCAGTATCCAATCATGTCACTCCTTCACAGTCTGCAGGCATTTGGCCATTCAATATCTTTTGTTCAGTTCATACTCAGACAGCAAAGCTTGTAGTTGTGTTGCCTTCTTGCCTCGTGATAAACCCATGGGGCAATTCATTAAAAAAAGAAAGAATTAGACAGGAAAGGCGAAATTTAAGCAAAGATAGGAAAAGCAATGACACTCAAAGTGATATTCGAATAAATAAATATAGAAGAAATAGTGGACCATGTCAGTGTGTATATGCAGTCAGAGGACCACAGTGAGGGCCAAGTTATCAACCTAAATGAAAGAGATGAGAGGAAGGGAGAAAAAGATGAAGATATCCCAGAGGAAGTGATGCTAGCAGAAAAATTTGCACCAAAAGTATTCTCTTTTTTAATTTTTTTTTCTTTGTACTGGAGGTTGAACCCAGAGGCATTCTCCCTCTGAGTTACACTCCCGGCCCTATTTTATTTTTTATTTTGAAACAGGGTCTCGCTAAGTTCCTGAGGCTGATCTTGAATCTGGGATCTTCCTGTCTCAGCCTCCCAAGTTCTGGGATTACAGGTGTGTGCCAGTATGCCAGGCTTTTAATTAATATCTTAATGTCAAAATTTCAAATTAGGGCTGGAGATATTGCTCAGAGTAATTACCTAGTATATGTGAGGTCCTGAATTAAATCCCTGGTACTTCAAAACAAACAAACAAACAAATAAATAAATAAATTTAAGCTCTGAAAATTCAAAGAATAAAATGTCAAATACTTGTCCAAACTTAGAAAGGAGCATGCCACTCACTAAGATACTCACTCTACACCTTTCATCATATCAGGAGAAGGTAAGTGCTGTTCAAAAGTTTTATACCTTTTACAACAAAATAAAACAGTAATGCTCAATGTATCTAAATGTTTTAAATACAGTGTTGCAAATATACATTAATTTAATATTTGTTTTCATTTCCTCTACATTTATTACTGAGAGTGAAAGACTTTAATATTTTAGAAAAAAATCACTTTAAAAATCACAGAACAGCCAGGAGTGGTGGCATGCTTGTAACACCAATACTTGGGAGGCTGAGACAGGAGGATGGCAGGTTCGAGGACAGCCTCAGCAGCTTAGTGAGGCCCTCAGCAACTTAGTGAGACTCTGTTTCAAAATGAAAAATAAAAAGGGCTGGGGTGTAACTCAGAGGTAGAATGCCCCTGAGTACAATCCCTAGCACCAATAAAAAAAAAAAAATCACAGAACAGTTGTGGTTTTCCCATTAATTAATGAGATCAGTTGGTACAGTTCCAGCTCGTATGTCTTGTTCTAAAGTACATACTCAACATCATTAGCAATCAGGGAGATGCAAATCAAAACTACTCTAAGATTTCATCTGACCCCAATTAGAATGGCAAGCATTAAGAAGTCAAACAACAACAAATGTTGGCGAGGATGTGGGGAAATCAGGACTCTTCTACACTGTTGGTGGGACTGCAAACTAGTTCAACCACTGTGGAGATCAGTGTGGTGATTCCTCAGAAAACTGGGAATGGATCCACCATATGATCCGGCTATTCCACTACTGGGTATC
>PVJS01061813.1:0-10891 GCA_004027185.1 Glis glis | reverse complement strand
AAAAAAAAAAAAAAAAAAAAAAAAAAAAAAGATTATGGTCATTTTCTAGACTTTTTTTTTTTGGTGCTGGAGATTGAACCCAGAGGCATTCTACCTCTGAGTTACACCTCCAGCCATATTTTATTTTTTATTTGGAAACAGGGTCTCGATAAGTTGCTGAGACTGGCTTTGAATTTATGATCCTCCTGTCTCAGCCTTCTGAGTACTGGGATTACAAGCCTACGCCACCACCAGGCCCAGCTTAGACTTTTCAAGCTAATGGGTGAAATTCGGTTAAAAGAGATTTCACTGGAAGTTAAAGAAGTATTTCCTACATCCCCAAGGAGTGTTTATTTGCTTCCACACAGAAATTTACCACACTTTCAGAAAATATAAAAATTCTTGTCATCTCAGATTTTTATAACATCTTCATCTTGCTTTCCTTTAAAAACCTTTAAGGGTAGCCAGGCGTGGTGGCGCACACCTTTAATCCCAGTACTTGGGAGACTGAGATAGGAAGATCAAAGGTTCCAGGCCAGCCTCAGCAAGCAGAGACTCTCAGCAACCTAGAGAGACCCTGTTTCAAAAACAAAAGATAAAAAAGGGCTGGGGGTTTAGCTCAGTGGCAGAATGCCCCTGGGTTCAATGCCTTGTACTACACACAAAAACAAAACAAAACAAACCCAAAAAACTAAAAACTTTAAGGGTTGTATCAATAGGACTTCCCCTCACTAAGATATTGAAGATTAGGTAATGCTTGACAGAAAAAAATACATATATAAATACTATACTATAGAATTACAGTGATTTATATTATAATTTGCTGTGGCTTCCAAACTTCTTTGATCATTCTCATTTGTAAAAAAATCTTTTTAGCATTTCTATGTGTGTTTGTTACTTATTTATACATTATATACATGTGTTAATTATGGTTATATTGTATCTTACAGTCCAGTGTACACTAGGGCTGGATTCTCTTTTTGTATGTGATGCTGGGGATTGAAGCCAGGAACATTCTCCTTTCAAGATACATCCCCAGCCCTTTTTATTTTTTATTTTGAAACAGGGTCTTGTTAAGTTCCTGAGGCTGGCCTTGAACCTGTGACCCTTCTGTCTCAGCTTTCCAAGTACCACTCCCCTCCCCCCAACTCAGTTATAGGAATCTTTTTATTTTTCTTTTTGTGTGTGTGTGTGGTACTGGGGATGGAACCCAGGGCCATTCTACCTCCGAGCTACACCCCCAGCCCTATTTTTATTCTTTATTTTGAAACAGGGTCTCACTGAGTTGCGGAGAGCCTCACTAAGTAGCTGAGGTTTGTCTCGAACCTGTGATCCTCCTGTCTCAGTGTCCCAAGGACTGGGATTACAAGCATGCATCACCACACCTGGCTAGTTGTGGGAATCTTAAAAGCATCCTACCCTTTGTAAAGGTCTAGGTAATCTATCCATCTATCCTCTATGAATGTGCCAATTAAATAGTTGTATCAGGCTGAAGGTGAAGGCAGGGAAGCGGGTGACCCTGTCCAACTCTCCCTGCCCACGCAGGCTCCTCAGGGTGGTTTTTGGCAGGTGACCCTCTAACAGAGGGGCATAGAGAGGATACAGTGTTAGTTTCTGCTTACAGTAGAACCAGTAGTAATTTATTTATTTATTTATTTACTTACTTATTTTTTTGTGGTACCAGGGATTGAACCCAGGGGCGTTCTACCTCCGCGCTACACCCCGGCCCTATTTTTTATACTTTATTTTGAAACCGGGTCTCACGAAGTTGCAGAGGGCCTCACTAAGTAGAGAGAGAAAGAGAGAGAGAGAAAGACAGAAAGAGAGAGAAAGCTGAGGCTGGCCACGAACCTGGATCCTCCAGTCTCTGCCTCCCAAAGTACTGGGATTATAAGCATGCGCCACCACACCCGGCTCAGTAGTATTTTATGATAATAAAATATAAGTAGTGTGGTGTATATATTATATATAAATATTGTATATCATGCTTATTTTAGTGAAATGTATTATCTCTCTTATTTGGGGGGATAAAAAATGTAATTTCAGCTGTGGCACACACGTGTAACCCCAGTACTTGGGAGGCTGAGACAAGAGGATTGTAATTTCATGGCCAGCCTCAGCAACTTAATGAGACTCTTTCAAAAAATAAAAAAAATAAAATAGGGCTGGGGGTATAGCTCAGAGGTAGAATGCCCCTGAGTTCAATCCTCAGTGCCATAAAAAAACAAAACAAAACAAAACAAAACAAATGCAATTTCTAGGTTTTTCCCCCATCCCAGTGGAGCATCCTCTGTGCTCTCTGGGATGCACTTACCATTGCTCACTTGCTGCAGCCTCCAATCATAATTCTTGTGTCTGATCTTCAGAAGAATTCCGTGAGAGCAGGTGTAATGTATATAAAAAAAATCACATTTTAGTATTGCTCATGATTCTTTGATTGATGGGCTCAGCAGGGTGGCTCTTCTCCATGTGATATTGGTCGAGGAACTCAATTTTGGGGGCTGGGACTTCAAGATGGTTCATTAGCTCATACCATTTTTAAAAAGTATTGCCTTGCTGAATTCATAGAATGTATAAAATTTAAAGACACTAATGATCAATTGATTTAGAGGAAATGTTTAAACTTTAGTTTTCTGATTTTGGTGCTGTCAGAACTGGGGGGTTTCTAGCCCACCCTTTCTTGCTCTCTGTTATCGGAATTGGGGCAATAGTCAGATAGTTGCTTTTTTGCCCCGTTCTGTCTGAATCATATAGGGAGAGTCCTTGCAGAAGGGAGGCTCCTCTGCGCTCCATGGGCATTTTATTCTGAGCAAAGAACAGATAGCTTTGTGTGAACCTGTACAGTGACTTTGATTCAGAGGAGAAGAGCCTTAGATGGGGAAGTTGCTCTAAATGAAGTCCATTTCAGGTTACTCTTGTGTTCTCTGAGAAGTAAAAGGAAACCTTGTTTCTGGAGAGCAGACAGTAGGAGATAAGGTTTAGGAAAAATGCTTGCCGCTGCCATGCAGGTGGATGGAGGGGCAACTGTGGAATAAATCCAAAATGCGACGGACCAGCTCAGCCAGAAAACTGAGACGGATGAGACAGGGGTCTCGGGATGGTGGGCAAGGAGTCGGCGATGAGTGACAAACAGACACAGACAACTCAAGGAAGTTGCATCTGAGTGTATTTTTGCAAAGCTTCAGGCAAGGATTTTATACACAATGATTAAGGAAACAAAATACATCATCAGCTGATCATTGTTTATGTTTGCGGTTCATACAATCTTAATGATTTCTTAATGATTTTTAAGAAATAACAGTGCAAAGTTATGAGAGCAGATAATCGTCAGAGCATACGTCTCGTTTGGCATAATGCCGTGGGCGGCTGCTAGACGCGGTTTTGGCACCTAGATTATCTATTGAGGTTATGGTTACAGGGCAAGAGTTTAAAGTTTATCCTAGTGCCTTTTATAGCTTTTTTACTATAAACTTTTATAATTCCCTTTGTTTCAAATTTCTAAATCTCTTTCAAACCATCCCCAAAACCATTTTCATGAAGTTTCCACAAAAAGTTCTTCCTGTTGTAACCCATCCACAACTGTCCTCGAGCCCCCTCTGCCCTTCTGGGCTTAATCCAAGAATAGCTTTCAAGAGCGCGGGAGTGTTCGGGGCCAAGGTCACATTCATCATGACTTTGTTTTCCTGGGAAAAATTCACCTGTTTTCTCATAGGGCACAGTTGATAATTTGGAAAAGAACACTGCGCTCATTGAGCCATATCTATTAAAGATTAAGAGAATCATTGACAAGAAGATTATAGCAAAGAGAGAATAGCCAAGAACACAGAGGATCTTGCCAGGACACCTTTTTCTACAGGCATACTTCCTTGAAGCTTTTGCCACGTCATGCGTATAGGTTCACGCAGACTCCGTAGGAGGCAGGGCCGTGGCACCAAAAGGCTGCAAAAGAGCTAGGAAAACAAACGGAAGCTCAGCCTCTGTGTGGTGGGAAATGCAGAGCTATTTCTCCAGAGATAGATACCACACCTTGTTTGACATACCTGTCTGCTTAGAAGTGCATGAATGCAGTCAGAGCCAGAGGCAGCCATCAGACTTGTCCGGGGTGAGCTAGAGAGTACAGGGAGTGAGCCCTCAGCCTTCTCTGGCATCCCTGGTTTGGCTTTTAAACATAGATGCGTGGGCCCCATCTCTGATTGGATAGATCTGGGTTGGGCCAGAAAACTTGCATTTTTTTTAAACAGGTAATGCTGCTGTTGCTGACCCAGGGACCACATTTTGAGAGCCATTGAACGATAGCAGGGGGTCGCCAACTCTTTTCTATACAGGGCCAGATAATATTTCAGGTTTTGCAGGTCAAATGCGCTGTCACAACTACTCAACTCTTCTTGTAGCCCCGTAGCCATAGACAATGTAGTTGGCCCATGTGTCAGCTTTTCATTGCTGTGACAAAATGCTCAAGAAAATCTACTTAAAAGAGGGAAGATTTATTTTTGTTAGATCTGAGGATTGGGAATAATTGGAGACCACCAGCCAGAGTGGAGAATTAAAAGAAAAAACTTTATTGAAGACCTTTTAGTAACAAAAAAAAATTAATATGGCCGGCCGGGCATACAGACCCCTGTAGCCAAAATGGAGTCTGCGCCCCGAACAAAGACAGGCATGGGCTTATATACATTTCATTCAGGTAAAGCCCGCGCAAAGCAAGCGGCCTTTGAACTGATTGGGTATCCTAAAGTATGCAGTCCGGGGAGAATGCTGATTTGCTTGGGTTGCTGAGCTGACTGTGTAGGATATACTGACGTTTATCTTTCCGACCAGGTTTTTTTTTTTTTTTTTCACTCTTTTTTTTTTTTCAATCTAGCTTTTGGGATTTCCCGCTCTGCTCCTGGGATGTGGAACCAGGCATCTTAAAGTTTTCTAGTAAGTGGAAACTTAAAAAATGCAGTCAGCTATAACTAACAAATTGGGGCCAGCCTGGTGTGTCTCCTTCAATTTTGGCTCATGATTTCAGTCCATGATGGCCCGGGCTCCGACACTGGGGCCTGAGGCCAGGCTGAATGTCATGGTGGGAGCCTGTGGTGGAGCAAGGCTGCTCGCCTCATGGTAGAGGAGAAGTTAACAGAGAAGGCCAGGGGCAAAATGTGGACTTTATTTTATTTTATTTTACTTAGTGGTACTGGGGATTGAACCCAGGGGTGTTCTACCTCCAAGCTACACCACCGGCCCTATTTTTTATACTTTATTTTGAAACCAGGTCTCACGAAGTTGCGGAGGGCCTCACTAAGTAGCTGAGGCTGGCCGCGAACCCGGATCCTCTGGTCTCCGCCTCCCAAGTACTGGGATTACAAGCCTGTGCCACCTAAATGTGGACTTTAGACTGTTACCCCTCCCCATCAGTAGGCTCCGTCTAGAGTTTCCACCTCCTCCCTTAGCACTCACTGCAGGCTGGCCACCAAACCTTCAGCACGCGGCCTTCAAGGGACAGTTTAGATTCAAACCACAACAGTTGATATCCTTGGGGTCCACATCTGCAGATTCAACCAGCCTTGGGTGGAAATACTAGGAAAAAAATTGCTTCTGTACTGGACATGCACCTACTTTTTCTTTGTCATTATTCCCTAAACAATGCAGTACAACAGCTACTTAGAGAGCATGAATACTGTGTTGGGTATTATAGATAATCTAGAGATGATTTGAAGTCTAAGGTGTGCGTAGTTTACATGCAAATACTGTACCATTTTATATAAGGGACTTGAGCATGGGTCCTGGAATAAGGGACAACCGTATAGGTAAACAGGCATGGTTGTGTTCCAGTAAAACTTTATTTATGGGCACAAGTTTTAATTTCATGTAATTTTCATGGGTCATGAAATATTCTTTGAATTTTTTTCAGCTATTTAAAAAATGTAACAAGTGTTCTTAGCTTGTGGATGGCCTGCAGGATTTGGGCCTTGGGCTGCAGTTTGAGACTCCTGAACTAAAGGAAAGCTGTGGGAGTTCCAGCCAAGATGTGGTTTTGGAGACCAGGTGTGGGGGTGGGGGCCAGAAAATTCCACGTGCTAGATAAAACAAGATGGAATTTGGTTCTCTCATTCGTTTTCACTCATCCATCTTGCTCTTGGTGTTTCCACCATCCATCACTAAATATGCATGTTCATTTTTAAAGTTTTAATTTCTAGAAACTGTCAGCTTCCAGAATTGGGGAGAACATGGTGTTTATAACTGGGGGTTGAGGAAGTAAGAGGGGGTTCCGTGGACTTCCCAGTCCGTTCGTGAAGCAACTCAGTGGACTTGGTCATTGAACCCTCATGGTTTGTGGAGGAATTGACAAACATTCCCTAAGGGGACAGATAGTGAGTGTCTCAACCTTATTATAAGGACCCTGTGCATAGGTCTCTCTGTGTTAGCTTTTCAATTTGGCCTTGCAGCTGGAAAGCAGATGTAGAGAATATTAAAAGAATGGGCCTGGCTGGGTTAATAAAACTTTATTTATTAAAAAAAATGCTGGATTTGGCCCATGGGCCAGAGTTTGCTGACCCGTGACTTAGAGACATTCTCAGAACAGGGTAGAGTGCTTTAAATTGTCAAAAAATCTGGTGCCAGCCTGGCCTGTAATCCCAGTACTTGGGAAACTGAGACAGGAGGATCACTGGTTCAAGGCCAGCCTTAGCAACTTAGACTCTCAATAACCTAGTGAGACCCTGTTTCAAAATAAAACAAACAAATAAATAGATAAATATTAAATAAATAAGGGCTGGGGGTGTAGCTCGGGGATAGAACACCCCTGAGTTCAATCCCCAGTAGCACACACACACACACATACACACACACACACACACACACACACACACACACTCACACACACACACAAAATCTGGTGATAAAATCCTTTACAGACATATGTAGGGTGTGCTCAGCCTTGTTCCTCATTGCAGAGAACTTTGAACTTCCTGCTGAGCGGCTGAGGTTGGGCCATTCTGTAAAAAAAAGGAGAGAGCTGTGGCCCCACCCGATTGGAGTAGGATTGTTTCTGGATTGGTAACAAGGGTCAACCAAGTTCATCTGGTCTGATTGTGCATATTTATTTGACTGTATGATTATAACCTCTATATTAAAAGGAGGTTTTTTTTTTTTGGCCAGGCATGGTAGGAGGTTGAGACAGGAGGATCGCAGGTTCGAGACCAGCCTCAGCAATTTAGTGAGACCCTCAGTAACTTAGCAAGACCCTATTTCAAAATAAAAAAATAAAAAGGGCTGGGGGTGTAGCTCCGAGGTAAAATGCCCAGGGTTCCATCTCCAGTACCAAAAAGAGGAGATTTTTTAAAGATGAAAATAGATCCGGGCGATGTGGTGCACGCTTGTAATCCCAGTACTTGGGAGGCTGAGACTGGAGGATCACAGGTTCGCAGCCAGCCTCAGCTACTTAGTGAGGCCCTTCGCAATGTAGCAAGACCCTGTTTCCAAATAAAGAATACAAAATAGGGCTGGGGGCATAGCTTGGAGGTAGAATGCCCCTGGGTTCAATCCCCAGTACCGCAAAAAAAAAAAAGATGAAAATACTTGAGAGTGTTTCTGCATTGGACAAGTTATCCATTTTCATATTTTTTGTATGTGTGTGTGGTATTGGAGATCAAACCGAGGGCATTCTACCTCTACTACAGCCCTATTTTATTTCATTTTTAAAAATTTTTTTGGCCAGGCGTGGTGGCGCATACTTGTAATCCCAGTACTTAGGAGGCTGAGACAGAAGGATCGCAGGTTTGCGGTCAGCCTCAGCTACTTAGTGAGCCCCTCCACAACTTAGTGAGATGCTGTTTCAAAATAAAAAATAAAAAATAGGGCTAGGGGGGTGTAGCTCAGAGGTAGAATGCCCCTGGGTTCAATCCCCAGTTCCATCTTTTTTGGTACTGAGTATGGAACCCAGGGGTATTCTACCTCTGAGCTACACACCCCAGCCCTATTTTTTATTTTGAAACAGGGTCTCACTAATTTGCTGAGGCTGTCCTTGAAACTGCAATCCTCCTGCCTCAGCTTTCCAAGTACTAGGATTACAGATGTGCACTAGTACACCTGGCTACTTTTTAAAAAAGCAATTAGAGGTGCTGTTCCCCCATCCTGTCCCCCACTAAGGATGAAACCCAGGGCCTAGCACTTGCTAAAAGCACACACTGTGCCACTAAGCTGCATCCTCAGCCCCTGTATTCTCTTATAAAATATTTTTGTTTTGTAAGCAATAATTTTAATCAGTATGTTGATTTTTTAAAATTAAAACCAATAGGTAAGAATCTCTATTTTTTCATGACTTTTCTAATTTATGAAGACTTATAACTCAGAAGCACTCCCCTTGCCTTCACTTCAGGGAAGCCTGGAGTTTATGGAGTTTAGCTGATTTGACAGGTTGATCATTTTTTCAGTATGTCAGATGCACATAAACATATTTGAAAACCTAAATTAAAGTGAGTATTAAATTAATGTATTTGTTTGATGTACTATATCTCCCACACATTTTTATCTCACTTCCAGTTCACATAAATTCTAAAGTAGGGGAAGGAGAGCATTTAAGAATGTGACCACTGGGCGTGGTGGCGCATATCTGTAATCCCAGTACTTGGGAGGCTGGGACAGCAGGTTGGAGGCCAGCCTCAGCAACGTAGTGAGACTTTCATCAACCTAGTGAGACCCTATTCAAAACAAACAAACAAACAAAAAATAAATAAAAAATAAAAAGGGCTGGGGGTGTAGCTGGGAGGTAGAATGCCCTTGGGTTCCATCTCCAGTACCAAAAAGAATTTGACCATTGTGAACTCTGACTCTGAGTTATCGCCCATGATTGAGTCATGGTCATTTCTGTCCAGAGCTGTCCCTCGTCGTCCAGCAGCAATGATGAAGGCCTGGTATGCCTGAGGCCCAGCGTCTGCTCTCCCTCCCTGCGGGCCGCCGTCACCTGGGCAGAGCTGCTCCCAGCAGGAGCTCAGGCATTTCTGGCCTTGTTGTGTGGACAGCGGCACACCTTCTTGGGCAGCTGGGGGCTGGTCAGAGTGAGGGCTTCCTGAGACGGCTGTGTTTCCTGTCTGGGGTGTCTGCTGCTGCAGGGGCCTCCATGAGAGCCCTGCAGGGACAGCAGGAGAATGGATGGTTGTAGAAGGAAAACACTCACCACCTTTCCTCATGAAGTAGGAAAAGTCTGAATCTAGAAATGACCTGTTATTTACCTTTTCACCCCTAATAATAATAGTCAACATTTATTGAGCAGTTACTATGTGGCAGCTGTGTTTTAAGTACTTTTTTTGTGTGGTACTGGGGATGGAACCCAGGGGCACTCTATCTCTGAGCTCCACCCCCAGCCCTATTTTTTTATTCTTTATTTTGAAACAGGGTCTCACTAAGTTGCGGAGGGCCTCACTAAGTAGCTGAGGTAGGCCATGAACTTGAATTCTCTTGTCTCAGCCTCCCAAGTACTGGGATTACAAGCGTGCGCCACCACACCCGGTTTAAGCACTTCTTATATCTTAACTCATTGAATCCTCATAATAACCCTCGTAGAGACAGGTGTGGTGACCCACACCTGTAATCCCAATATTTGAGAGGCCGAGACAGGAGGATCGCAGGTTCGAGGACAGCCTCAGCAACTTAGCAAGGCCCTCAGCAACTTAGTGATACCCTGTTTAAAAATAAATAAGTAAGTAAATAAATAAATAAATAAATAAATAAATATAGGGCTGGGAGTATAGCTCAGAGATAGAGTGCCCCTGGGCTCAACACCCAGTACCACACAAAACAACAACAACAACAGACCCTCTGAGGATCAGTGAGGCACAGACAGGTCATGTGACCTTTGAGGGAGGGGCAGGGTCGGATATGGCTGTGGGATCTCGCTTGTGGGAGTTGCTCAGTAAGTTTTTTTTTTTATTGTCTGGCTAAAGGAAGGAGAATATTAGATGATCATGCATACAGTTGAGTCTGTTTTCTACTTTCAGTATTGCAGTACACTTATCGACTGACTTGTATCTGCTGGGATAATACACAGTCCAGCAGGGTCCCACCTGGAGGTACAGTATCAGGGAATTTAGTATGTGAGCATGATAGCTGTTGTAAGCACTTGGTCAAATGGATTATTCATTAAGGGTGGCTAGCCATGGAGGGAGGCTGAATTCTTTGTATTTACTTACTCCTTACATCAGAAAGGAATTCCAAATGGATGATCAATTTTATTTTGGGTGCTGGTGATCCAACCCAGGGCCTCCTGCATGCTAGGCAAGCCCTCTCCCCCTGAGCCCCAGCCCCAGTCCCGGATGAATGATTTAAATGTAAATAGGAAACCACATACAATTGGCTCGCTATATCCTCAGGTTCTCTGTCAGAGGATTTGACCAACTACAGATCAAAAATATTTGAAGAAGCCTGGTATGGTGGCATATACTTATAATCCCAGTACTTGGGAGGCTGAGACAGGAGGATCACAGGTTTGAGGCCAACTTAGTGCAAAGCTCTTTCAAAATAAAAAATAAAAAGGGCTGGAGGTATAACTTGGAGGTGGAATGCCCCTGGGTTCAATCCTTAGTACCAAAAAAAATTGAAGAAGAGTCTTTTTTCAGTGAAATGTGTTAATATTCATAGGAAGGGAGAAAGGTGAAGATTATAAGTAACTTCAGGTGTGTTCTCATGAGATCTTGATCACATAGGTCAGGTATTGTTGCTGGAAGAGTTTTTAAAAATCTCTTTGAAAGCCGGATGTGGTGGCGCACGCTTGTAATCCCAGTACTTGGGAGGCGGAGACTGGAGGATCCAGGTTCACGGCCAGCCTCAGCTACTTAGTCCCTCCGCAACTTTGTGAGACCTGGTTTCAAAATAAAGTATAAAAAATAGGGCCAGGGGTGTAGCGCAGAGGTAGAATGCCCCTGCATTCAATCCC
>PVJS01061811.1:0-10892 GCA_004027185.1 Glis glis | reverse complement strand
CCAGCACCACAAAAAAAAAAAAGAAACTACTTAGGTTACTGCCTTCTACTTCCTTCCTTTTAGGCACTCAGAGCTCTTTTAGATCTGGCAGCTGCTACAGTGCAAGTGTGTGTGTGTGTGTGTGTGTTGTGTGTGTGTGTGTGTGTGTGTGTATGTATGTAAATGTGTGATACTGGGGATTGAACCCAAAGGCATTCTACCTCTGAGCTACACCCCCAGCCCTATTTTATTTTTTTATTTTTATTTATTTATTTATTTATTTTGCGGTACCGGGGATTGAACCCAGGGGTGTTTTACCTCCGAGCTACACCCCCGGCCCTATTTTTTATACTTCATTTTGAAACCGGGTCTCATGAAGTTCCAGAGGGCCTCACTAAGTAGCTGAGGCTGGCCACGAACCCGGATCCTCCAGTCTCCCACCTCCCAAGTACTGGGATTACAAACGTGCGCCACCACACCCGGCTTCTATTTTTTTTTTTATTTTGAAACATGATCTCATTAAGTTGTGGAGGGCCTCACTAAGTAGCTGAGGCTGATTGCAAACCTGTGATCCTCCTTTCTCAGCCTCCCAAGTACCAGGATTACAGGCGTGTACCACCATGCCTGGCTATAGTCAAGTTTTACTATGGAAAATTCACATCAACTGTCTTCCCCCTGAATAGCCCTTCATTTGCCTCACAGATAACAGAAATGTGGTTTCTATCATACAATGTAAACTGATATTTCAAAAATCAATTTCAAGAAACAATTTTGCCAAATACATCCAATGCCAAAAGTGTTGTGAGGTTCCCCTCCCACACTTTGAATTGGCTCCCTACACCAGAGAATTCAAAACTTCCACCTGCTTCCCATTTTTCCCTTCTCATGTGGCAAAAGTTTGTCTACTTAAAGTAACATAAGAATTAGACCAGAAACTTTGAAACTGCTAGCAGAAAACATAGGACCAACTCTCTAACATATAGGCACAGGCAGAAGTTTCCTGAATCAGACCCCTAACAGTCACAAAGTAAAACCAAGGTGGCACACGCTTGTTGTCCCAGTACTTGGGAGGCTAAGACGGGAGGATCCAGGTTTGCGGCCAGCCTCAGCTACTTAGTGAGGCCTCCGCAACTCGGTGAGACCGTTTCAAAATAAAAATGAAAAATAGGGCTGGGGGTGTTGGGGTTTAGCTCAGAGGTAGAATGCCGCTGGGTTCAATCCCCAGTACTGAAAAAAAAAAAAGAATCAATAGATGGGATGGCATCAAATTTGAAAGCTTCTGCCCAGCAAAGGAAACAATCAAGAACATGAAGAGAGAGCCTATGAAATGGGAGAAAATTTTTGCCAGGTATTTCTCAGACAGAGGATTAATATTCAGAATATATAAAAACTCAAAAAATTTAATACCAAAAAACCCCCAAATAACTCAATTGATAAATGGGTTATTAAACTAAATATACATTTTCAAAAGAAGAAATAGAAATGGCCAACAAATATATGAAAAATGTTCAACATCCTTAGCAATCAGGAAAATGCAAATCAATACTATACATATTTCATCTCACTTCAGTTAGAATGGTAGTTATCGAGAGTACACATAATAATAAATGCTGGTAAGAATGTGGAGAAAAACAGGAACACTTATACACTATTGATGGAATTGTAAATTAGTTCAACCACTATGGAGATCAGTATGGAGGTTCTTCAAAAGACTAAGAATGGAACCACTATATGACCCAGCTATACCACTCCTTGTATTTATCCAGAAGAATTAAAGTTGGCATACTATTACTGTATATGCATACCCATATTTATAGCAACATATTTCAACATAACTAAGTTATGGAACCAACCTAGATGTCCATCATCAGATTAATGGATAAAGAAAATGTGGTACATACACACAATGGAATTTTACTCAGCCATGAAGAAGACTGAAATTATGTCATTTGCAGAAAGATTGGCAGAACTGGAGAACCTCATGCTAAGTGACAAAAGCCAAGCTTAGAAAGTCAAGGGTCACGTGTTTCTCTCATATGTGGAAGCTAGAAAGAAAAAAAGGAAAGAAAAGACCTCATGAAAATAGGAGAGAGACCAGTAGAGTAGTGGAAGGGAACTGGTGGAGGGGAGAGAAGAGGAGAGGGCTTATCTCATTTCCATATACTGCTTTGTTATGTTATCCCATCCTTAAGCTTAAGAAAAAAGTTTGAGGATAGTTTTGTGAGTTGAACGAGGATGAGCTTGAATTGTCAGAATGGAAGGAATGGTATAACCATTCCATTTCCTGTTTACTTCTGCAATATGATCTATTTAAATAGAATTCAAATAACTTTTATGTAATTCTTCTATTGGCGCTTTTTTATGTCCCTTGACAGGGTTGGGTTAATAACACAATAATATAAAGTGAATAATGGTCTGAATGTTCAAAACTTCTCAGCCTCTAGGCTATTGCTCGTTTCTTATATCAGGGTGGTTGCAATACAAAGGGATGTCAAGCAAGAAAATGTCATTGAGTGATGGGATTTGATGTTTGATGATGTAAAGTTAATACTTTTTAAGGTATTGAATATTTTGTGTTAATTTTTTAAAAATGAGGTCTATTCTTATTTTTGTTGTTATTCATATTTTGATAGACCTGTATGATGTATTAAAAATGCCAATTTGAGACTCTTCCCTCTCTTCATTCCATATCTGATCAGTGAACTGATTTTGTCCATTTTCCTTTCCATAACAACTCACTCAGTTCTGGCCCCCATCACAGTACAGACAATACTTTTGTTCTTGAATTATTTCCCAGTTACTTTACAAGTGCCTCATGGATAAAGATAGGCTTAAAAAAATTCCTCTAGTGTCTCCAGATAGTCATCATAAGACCAGACAGAAGGGTGAGGAAAATGTTTATTGATGTCTTATTGATATTTTCTCTTCTGATTTTGGTTTTAGAGTCTAACGTGAAGACATTTTGCACCAGAAATATCCTTACCATCCTTGGCTTCTTCTCTATCATGGCTGTGATAGCTTTGATTGCTGTGGGGCTGACCCAGAACAAATCATTGGCAAAAAATATTAAGGCAAGTCAAATTTATGTGTGTGTGTGGGGGGGGGCTGGATGGGGGAAGGAGGGTGAAGATAAATTGGAGCATAAAGAAGAAAATGAGGTTCTAGCAGCCTGAAAACAAGTCATACCCATTGTGTCAAGGGAGTAAAATGGAAACAGATACTCATTCTGGAATAAATTAGTGTTGGGAAGATAAGTTCCTTTATGATTGTTCAGTAAACCCGTTAAGTCAATACTTTAACAGAGACGAATGCTTTCTTCACCTCATCTCTATCTTTGTTTTACTATGCTCATATTCTATGGTCTAGTACTATCTCTACTTCTTACTCATAGTTTCATCATGGGTGAGTCACAACACAGCACTCTTTGTTCTTTCTATTCTGTTATTATCACTATCACCAAAATAATAAGCTTTATTAGACTGTGTAAAGCACTTTGGAAGTCAGAGATTGTGAAGAAGATATATTAAAAATCATTAGGGTCAGCCAGGCGCAGTAGCTTGGGAAGCTGAGACAGGATGATTGCAGGTTTGAGGACAGCTTTAGCAATGTAGTGAGACTCTCAGCAACTCAGTGAGACCCTGTTTGCAAATAAAAAATAAAATAGGGCTGAGGGTATAGCTTGGAGGTAGAATGCCCCTAGGTTCAATCCAAAGTACCAAAAAAAAAAAAATCATTAGGGTCATTAACTTTCTGCGATGGGAGATGAACCTTTCCAGTTGCTCATTCCAAATGAACTTTTCTAGTTCATCCAAGTAAAGTTTCAGACATGAATATCTCACAAGTACTTTATAATATGATCATTATTTTAATTAATCTGATAATTAGAAACTTGCAGCAAATTTATATCTATATTGTAAATACACCACATTGAACTTTCACTGAAATGACAGTAAACAAATCTATAAGAGCCCAGATGATACAAATATGCTAATGACCACACATTAGCTAATGAGTACCATATTGTCAGTGACATACCCAGAAGTTAACTTGACTACAGAGGTCCTAGAATACATGTATAGCATATTCTCTGCATTTGAAGATAATGACCTGTGAGCCTGGAAAGATGGATGCATATGCCAGGCTTTGAAACCTTTTCCACCAACCCAAACCACTTGCTGGGTAGGAGAGGAGTGGGTGTTACACTGGTGTCCCTTTGTCACGCAAGTTCAACCCAGTGGGGCTGTGTACAGCAGCTGCTTTGTCTGGACAGAAGGCTGATGCTATCTCATTGTCAATGGTCCCTTGCCTTTCAATGTTGAGCGATCTTGGTTCTCTTGGCAAAACTTCACTCACAGTTAAAGCCTCGTGACATCTTGATTCTGCTATTTGTTTACCAGCTCCTCAAGTACATGATTGCCTTCTTGATTTGACCTTTTTGCATGTTCGGTATTGCATCATTGGAGAGAAGGACTGCCTAGGAGGCAAAATCCATGACAGACTTGAGCTCTGTGTTCCCCAATGAATACTTATTGTCATGGCTGACTTTCCTTCATTCCCAGTGGTCTTCAAGTCTGTTGTGTTTCTGCATTGTTATGTTGGCCTGGCAAAATGGAACAAGGTCTTTGGCATTCTTTAAATAAAAGGTATGATTGGTTGAAGAGTGACCACTGGCATTGAAGTAAGTCTTTGTGGTAACATCACTGATTTATTTTACACAAAGATAGCTTCATTTATGAAAACTAGCCATTTGTTGAGGTCTCAGTAATTTTAGTAAGATTTCTGTCACATTTGGGGGACAAAAACATTGGACAATACAGACATAAAATGTTTCCATCATGGCTAGACGTTCCACTGGGCATGGATGATTTAGTGTGTACTCTGATAATATCTCTGAAACCATTCAAAACTAAGGTGAATGAATAAGGTATGTGATAAATTTTTATAATATCTAAAATAAGGAATAAAAACAGAACTTTATTATGTGGTTTGTAAACCAGTTACTGGGACCATCCCAAATATCATAGGCTACGAAACTGTTTTGAGTAGTTTGTTGGAATAAATGTACAGTTAACCCTCAATACCTGTGGGGAATTGGTTCCAGGGCTCCCCCATGGATACCAAAACCTGAGGCAGCTCAAGTCTCTCATATAAAATAGGGTGTTAGGCCGGGCGTGGTGGCACACGCTTGTAATCCCAGTACTTTGGGAGGCGGAGACCGGAGGATCCGGGTTCGCGGCCAGCCTCAGCTCTCTCTGTCCCTGTCTCACTCTCTCTCTCTCTCTCTCTCTCTCTCTCTCTACTTAGTGAGGCCCTCTGCAATTTTGTGAGACCCAGTTTCAAAATAAAGTATAAAAAATAGGGCTGGGGGTGTAGCGCAGAGGTAGAACGCCCCTGGGTTTAATCCCCGGTACCGCAAAAAAAAAAAATAAATAAATAAATAAAATGGGGTGTTGTCTGCATATAATGCATATAAATCCTCTCATATACTTTAAATCATCCCTGGATTCCTTATAATATCTAATACATTATAAATTATATGTAAGTAGATGTCATATTGTATTGTTTAGGGAATAATGACAAGAAAAAAATCTGTACATGTTCACTATAGATGCAGTTTTTTTCTTCTGAATATTTTTGCTCCACAGTTGGTTGAATTCATGGATGTGGAACCCACAGATATGGAGGGTGGACTGTAATTTGCTTCTGAAAATGACTGCTCACAAAAATAACACCTATTTGGATATATGTGCCTGGTATATTTGTTTTGTGCTGCTGATTCAGTCTTGTTTTATTTCCACCCGACACAGTTGCAGTTCAGCCTTGCCAGGGAGGTGGTGGCCTCATACCTGGGACACATCTGGCATCGCACAGCAACAACTCTTTATTGTAGTAATGTTTTTACTGAGCCAGTTACTACTGAGTCTAAGCATATTGAGGACAGGGACTAGGTTTCATTTGTCTTCACATACACTTCATTTATTTATTCATTTAACAAATAGTTATTGAGCATCTACTCTATTTTAGGCTCTGGAGACACAGTAATGAGCAAGATTGGCAAAGTCACTATCCTCATTGACCTTAGAGTCTAGCAGGGGGAAATAATCATTAATCAAATAATCAAAAAATAAATGTTAAATTACAAAAAGCACAGCATCTGAAATGGGTGGTTATTGCATAGAAATGTGTTGACTCAGTGGATAGAGTGGGCATCTTGAACAGAGAAAATCATTCCCTTCTTGGATGCGATGAGTAGACTGGCCTGATAGCAGGGGGCATCAGCGTGGGAAGAAGACCCCTGCTTCAGGATCCTCTATAGATCCTGGTTACCCACTCCAATCCCTAGAGCCTTCTCAATTGGAACCTTCAGAGTGCAGGATCTACATGTGTAACACACATTCTGGGGTATTCTCACGCCACCAAAGTCTGTGAATCACTGCCGATAGATATTAGAAAAGCACTTTGTAGATACTAAGTAATGCACCACTATATATATATATATATATATATATATATATATATATAATAGGCCCTAATGAACTGGACAGTCTTTTGCTATATCCAAATCTCTCCTGGGAAAGTGCCGTTGTCCCAGTGGATCTAGCTAGGAAGGGAGGTAGCTCTGGGGTCTGCTCAATTCGCCACACGCCAATTGCCTGCTCATCACTGAGTACTGGCAGTTTGTGTGCTGTTAGCATGAACCTTCCACACTTTGGCACACACACTGGACCAATGCCACACTACATGCCTTCATTAAAAGTTTAACTTCCATGGAATATAGGCTCAGGGGCCAGACTGTTCTGATATCAATTCCAGATCTACTACTGTGTAGCTGAGACTTCAAACAAGTAAATTCCTCCCCCTAAGCCTCAGTTTCCTCATATGTAAAGTGAAGACAGTAATCATACCTACTTGGAGGATGGTTGTGGGGATTAAATGGAATAAAAAAATTGCTTGTCAGAGTGCCTCACAAATCAGAAGGCTTCAGTGGAGGCCAGCTGTCAATACTGCTTTACTGAAGCTGTATTCTGTGGAAGACCCTTTGTTACCATTATCATATTACGGTCATTGAGCCAGCCTTCTTCAGGGTTTCCAACTGCTACTAAGGGGTGACGGCTTTTCCCCATGCCTCTGCTTTTCCACAATGAAATAAAGTGCTACACTTAAATAAGCACTTGTGACTTTATCTTTTAATGGAGACTTTGGAAGGATATTCTTTGATTTGCAACCTCAAATGCTGTTGGAAGATATCTGTTTTATTTATACTCTAGTGGATTTTAACATTATCTGGTTTTAAAATAGCATCTGGAGATAGATGGTGGTGATAGTTTCATAACAATGAATCTACTTAATACCACCAAACTGCATACTTAAAAATGGTTACAATGCAAAATTTTGTGTTATATATGTTTTACTGCAGTTTAAAGAACAAACAACAAAACAGTGGTTTGTGTTAAAGATGTAGTAACTCCAATTAAAAAAAAGAGAGAGAAAGGAAGAAAATAGTCTCTAAATGTTTATAGGCCCTGCTAGCATTTCTGTAGCTAACCTGGTTTGTTTATAGAGTATTACAGTCACATTCAAAATGACAAGCTTTGTTTATAAACCCAGGCTCACTAAGCCAGACTTATGAGGCCACTGAAGTTTCTGTTAAAGCTGCAGGAACTTTAAAGAAAGTTTTCGAAGAGCCGATATATCTAAAGGGGACACTGTGAAGTTAATGATTACACTGTTGCCTGTGTGTTGTCTGGTGTCATAGTCCATTTTGAGCAGCTATAGCAGAATACCACAGACAGAGTAATTAATAAAACAGAAATTTATTTTATCACAGTTTTGGAGACTGGGAAGTCCAAGATCAAGCCACCAGTATGTTTGGTATCTGGTAAGGACCTAGTCTGTCTTTCCAAGATGGCACCTTGAATGCTATGTCCTCAGGAGGTGAGAAACACTCTCTCATATGGCAGTAGAGTGGAAGAGGGCAGACCCACTTCCAAAAGCCCATTTTATTGTGTCATTAATCCATTCCAGAAAGCAGAGCTTTCAGGTTCTAAAAACTCCCATTAGGCCCCACCTCCTGATACCATTGCATTGCTGATTAAGTTTCCAACACATGAGTATTAGAGGGGGAAATATTCATAGCACCTGGCTTATGAGGTATTTGAGGCATTGCATAGAACAAAAGTAATGGCACTGATTTATATTAGACTGTAGATATTAATGTCGTTTAGGATTAGATGGAATTCAGGAACCATATAGCTCCAACCCCCTTCATTCATTCCTATGATTCATTAATTATCTATTGAATTCCTTTTTATATAGTAGAATATACCATGAAAGATGCTGGATATACTATGGGTGTAAAATAAACCCACCCCCCATGTAGCTTACAATCTAATAGGAAAGACAGATATTAATCAAATAGCCACATAAATATGTAATCATGCAGCTATTCTAATTAGAAGGGTAGAATCTAATCAGAGGAGATCAGAGAAAGCTTGGATCTCAGCTGAAGGGCTTTCTGGGCAAAGGCCCTGGAGCAGAAGCTGTGTGGCTTGTGGACATCTATAAGCAGGCAAATGCAACCTCATTCAGTGGGTGTTTTCTGAGCCTTAGATGAGAGAGTTAAATGTCCCACTTCTGCAGAGCCAGGAAGCCAGCTAACATTCCAGTTTTCTCTTTCTTTCCACATTTAAGGAGATTTATCCAGAAGCTTGGAACTATGACATTTGTGCAGGTAGAATCATTTCCATCCTCAGAATGGGTCCACCCTACCTCCATATGGTCTCCAGTCTCAGTGAGTTCAGAGTCTGTTGCTGCCCATATTTCCAGGTCTTCTCAAGAGCATCAGTGTCTCTGTCAACCAAGAAAAGTCATTTCATCGTTCCTCTTTCCAGACCATCACTTCTGTTCATGCAGCATAGCTCATGAAGATCAGTTATGATCACTAAAATCACATGTATGGTCAAAAACTAGCTTAGGACAGATTGTATACACAGTAAGATTTCAACTATATTAAAATATGCATTTAAAAAGACTAGACAGAAATAAATAAAATAAGCTTATTAATAATACAAATATCTAGGTGGAATCTTAAATGTCTTTATTCTCTTCATTTTCTAGATGATATTTATTAAACTTTTAGTACTCTTAAAATAGAAAATGATATTGAAATAATAGTATTAAGGGATTATCAGATCCCTTCCTCAAAATCTTTGGTTTTTTCCTTTATTATGAAGGACATACTTGTAGGGGCTTTTTTTGGGGGGGGTACGGGGATTGAACCCAGGGGCGTTCTACCTCCGCGCTACACCCCCGGCCCTATTTTTTATACTTTATTTTATTTATTTATTTATTTATTTATTTATTTATTTTTTGTGGTACCGGGGATTGAACCCAGAGGCATTTTACCTCCGCGCTACACCCCCGGCCCTATTTTTTATACTTTATTTTGAAACCGGGTCTCACGAAGTTGCGGAGGGCCTCACTAAGTAGAGAGAGAGAGAGAGAGAGAGAGAGAGAGAGAGACAGGGAGAGAGAGCGAGCTGAGGCTGGCCTCGAACCCGGATCCTCCGGTCTCTGCCTCCCAAAGTACTGGGATTACAAGCGTGCGCCACCACGCCCGGCTAGGGGCTTTTAATAATGTTCTAAATATGAGCTACAGAGAAAAGTCTCCACTGCCAGACTTCTCTAAGGCATTCACTACCTAATAGGTTTGTTAGCCGAGGAGAAGGAGAGAGCAGGAACATTCCCTAAATTTCTAGAAATCTTTATATGCTGTGATCTTTGTAGGCCTTATGCTTTCTGGAATACACATTGAAAAATGTTGTGGTGGTAGAAAGAACAAAAGGTGTTGGCTGCCTGGGCAAACTCCCCATATGCTTAACTAGGAACTTTCAGACAAGTTTTAGCTGCATTTCAACAAACAATGCCATTTTGTGCATGTACACTTCTACCACCCTGAAACCCATCAAGTTGTATGATTACAATGCTCCAAATAAAAAATTTTAAAAAAGAGACAAAAAAACAGAAAAGAAAACATTTGGCACATTTCAATAATTAGCATTCCAGCATGTTATATACCCAAGGTGATACATCCTCAATTCCTTTGTTAAAATGCACTCTGTCCCCTTCTCAAACACTTGCAAACAAAATGTAGTAAAAGCTTTTGTCTCTCAACATGTAAGGCCTTAGAGAAGTAGGCTGATGGAAGCGAGGCTGGTTCCTTGGTGGTACTGGAAGGGTAACTTTCATGTCAACAAAGTTAGGCAGAATAGAACATCCGGATTCCAGATAAAGGCTGCTTGCTGCTGCTGCCTGGCTAGTTATAATCATATGCTACTGTGGTTGGAACATTTTTTGGCCGGAAGAATTCAGGAGCCCTGCTAGGAAACAATAGAATTTTCTACTGTGTAACCCCAGAGCCTCTTTCTCCACCCTGGGAAGTTTCCCAGGGGCCCAAAGCCCCAGACCTCAGTCAGCATCCCTTTCTGCTCACAATGCCATTTCTGGGATTCCTTTCATTTCAAGCCTTGCTACTGAGGAGTCTGTCCAGCTTGCTTCCTTGCTGTGCCCAAAGCAAGTATACAAGTCCTTTTCTTTCTAAGGGCATAAATGTTAATTACTAGAGGGACCCCCTACAGTGCACAACGAGGCTGGGAACACTGTGGAGGTTATGGAGGGTCAAGGACCCTCCCTAGGTCTGCACAGTGATACTTCCTGGTCTGTATTGAAACAGAATAAAGTTTGGCACTCAAAAGGTTCTACATTAGCTGTTCCTAGTGGTCCAGAGAGGATCATTCTTGTCTTTTTTCTCCCTGGAGGTTTAGGTCTTATTAGGTGTAATACAATAATACAATAGCAGGGAGAAGGGAGGGAGGGAGAGGGAGAGGGATAAGGAGAGGGAGAGGGAGAGAGAG
>PVJS01061810.1:0-10892 GCA_004027185.1 Glis glis | reverse complement strand
AGAGAGAGAGAGAGAGAGAGAGAGAGAGAGAGAGAGCTGAGGCTGGCTGCGAACCCGGATCCTCCGGTCTCTGCCTCCCAAAGTACTGGGATTACAAGCGTGCGCCACCACGCCCGGCTGACAGGTTCTACATTTAACAGAGAACTTTGGTTTAGACCCATAGCTGTTTGTTCTTTAGAATTTCCAGGGACGAAAGCAGGGCACACCACAGACAAGGTACCTATTATTCCTGGCAGTGAGAAATACAGAAGGTGGGCAGGTATAGAAAAACCAAAATAGAAAACAGGATAAAATGGCTGCTGGAAGGCAAGGTGCTAATGTGATTTTTTTTTTAAGTACTCAACAAATTAACTCCACCCAGAATTGTCACTTCTTGGAAGACTTTGGGTGATCTGGACTAAAGACAAAACAAAACAAAACGCAACAACAACAACAACAACACCACACACACACACACACACACACACACACACATACAACCACAGTATCTGGAATGGAGAAAGATCTTACGTGGCCAGATACTGGAATCACATGTTTCTCTGTCCCCCTAAAACAATGTTTTCATATATATATATTTTTTGTGGTACAGGGGATTGAACCAAGGACATTCTACCTCCGAGCTACACCCCCAGCCTTATTTTTTGTTCTTTATTTTGAAACAGGGTCTCACTGAAGTTGCGGAGGGCCTCACTAAGTAGCTGAGGCTGGCCACGAACCTGCGATCCTCCGGTCTCAGACTCCCAAGTACTGGGATTACAAGCGTGTGCCACCATGCCTGGCTATGTTTTCATCTTTTTAGTTATGAAAATCTCATTGGCTTTTGCATCATTCTGTTACCGTGAATTGTCCTTTCTGGTTATTCTTATTGCTCGAATAGGCAACGGGCTTCCAGTTGAAACAGCTTCCTAGTCATTCTGAATAAAGACTGATCTAAGGATTTAGGCCATTCTAAATTTGTAGCCTCAGGATTTGTTCAGCTATTTTCAATCTTACTTGGTTTGGAAATTTGTCTACTACCACATCGCATCAGATTCAAACTCTGCACTCAATCCATTTCAAGTTATACATATTTGTAAATTATTCTCCAGGTTATTCAGAAATAAGAAAGAATAATGACCCCACACTGAGTTACACCCACCTTGTGGCATCAAGTTAACAAAGAAGTGGTTTGAAAAACTATAAGGATGAAGGGGAGCTTGGGTTCGCTGAGAGGCTCATACCTCTAGAATAAACGACCCCCGATAGACATGAGGAGCCCCATTCAAGATTCGACTTCCTTTTTTTTTTTTGGCGGTACTGGGGATTGAACCCAGGGGCATTCTACCTCCAAGCTACACCCCAAGCCCTATTTTTTATTTTTACTTTGAAACAGGTCTCACTAAGTTGTGGAGGGCCTCACTAAGTAGCTGAGGCTGGCCTCGAACCTGTGATCCTCCTGTCTCAGCCTCCCAAGTACTAGGATTACAAGCACGCGCCACCACACCCAGCTAAGATTTGACTTCCTAATAATGGAATGTTCAACTCACTCAAGAATTATCTTTGATACCTATCATGCCATCCCCTGCGCCACATAACCTTTTCTAGCTAGGATCCGGATACCTCTTGAATTGAAAGAATGAATCGAATTTTGCAACGGTTCCTTAAAGTCATCCTGGAGAACGCAGTCCTATCAGAAAAGCTCTATCTTTGCCTGTGCTGACAGACCCATGTAAAGGTGACTCCTTGCTCTCTCAAAAAGGGACAGAGTGGCATCTCTGACACTCCAGGGCTTAGACCATTAGAAAGTTCATCAGTGCCAATATGCCTGTAATCCTTCAGTCAACATATATGAACAGAAAACCAGCATTAGCATAGGCTAGGAAGGACAAAAATTGATGAGAGAGGCACACTTCTTAGAAGGACCAGGTGCAAAATAGCTGTGGAATGTATCTCCTGCACGATCAAAGGGGCAGCTGGTTACCTTGGCCATGGTCAGTCTTGCAGCCCGTCTGGGTGGATGGAAGGACGTCAATCGGTGCTGTGAGGCCCTCTGATGTTGCAAGAAGGAAAACTGCCCACCCACCCACCAGCTTCTGCCTCCTAGGTTTTGAAGTGCCTCTTGATTAAAAGCTGCTTTGCAGTGAACATGGACATGTAATAATTGACAAGGCAAACACAGCCCAGCTGTTCTGAGAGATTATGCCCAAGAGCTTGCCAGTGCAGATCTGGGATTAAGCTCAAAGAGGCAAAGATCTGTGTATGCAAAGGGACCCCCCCCCCGCCGTGGTACTGGGGATTGAACCCAGAGGCATTCTACCTCTGAGCTACACGCCCAGCCCTGTTTTTATTTTATATTTTGAAACAGGGTCTTGCCAAGTTGCTGAGGCTGGCCTTGAACCTGTGATCCTCTTGTCTCAGCCTGCCAAGTACCAGGATTACAGGTGTGCGCCACTATGCTCGGCTCAGAGGGAACTTTTTAATTTTTATTTTTTAAAATTTTATTATTATTATTATTATTATTATTATTGTGTGTGTGATATCGGGGATTGAACCCAGGGGCATTCTATTTCTGGGCTACACCCCCAGCCCTATTTTTTATTCTTTGTTTTGTTTTTTGTGGTTTTTTTTTTTTGTGGTACCGGGGATTAAACCCAGGGGCATTCTACCTCTGAGCTACATCCCCAGTACTATTTTTTTTATTCTTTATTTGGAAACAGGGTCTCGTTAAGTTGCGGAGGGCCTCACTAAGTAGCTGAGGCTGGCCGCGAACCCGGATCCTCCGGTCTCAGCCTCCCAAGTACTGGGATAACAAGCATGCGCCACCACGCCTGACTTAGTAAGGACTATTAAGTACCTCCTCCCTGGAATCCTGAAAGTGAAAGTGTGTTGGTCAGAAGGGGGTGAAGATGGGGACAGAGTAGACAGATAACTCCAGGGTCATAATGCTATGGCCATATACCACCACTCTCCCAATTTTTAAGCAAAGGAATGAAAATCTTTTATTTTCCAAAGGAGAATTTCTAAAACTTTAAAAAGGTAGTCAGACAAAATCAAGAAGGAATCGACTACATTTATCTTTTTGCCCCCAGTTACCCAAAAGTACAAGTTGTTTGTTCTGTCCTTAAAATTGTACAAATTAAAGCCAGGCATGGTGGCGCACGCTTGTAATCCCAGCACTTGGGAGGCTGAGACAGGAGGATTGCAGGTTCGAGGACAGCCTCAGCAAGTAGTGAGACTCTCATTAACCTAGAGAGATCCTGTTTCAAAATAAAAAATAAAATCGGGCTGGGAGTGTAGCTCGGAGGTAGAACGCCCCTGGGTCCAATCCCCTGTGCTCCCCCCACAATTGTACAAATTAATTGGATGACGTCCCATAACTGCTTGTGGTTCCCTAAATATCCCATGGGCATTCACCTTCCCTGCCTCTGCGAATGCTTTTCCTGCCAGGAAAGCCCCTCTCCTCTCTCTCCTCTCTCTCCTCTCTCTCCTCTCTTTCCTCTCTCCTCTCTCCTCTCCCCCCCCTCTCCTCTCCCCTCCCTCCCCCTCTTCCCCCTCTCTCTCCTCTCTCCTCTCTCCTCTCTCTCTCTCTCTCTCTCTCTCTCTCTCTCGAATGAATCCAGGGGCAATCTACCTGTGAGCTACACCCCCAGCTCACTTTTTATTTTGAAACAGGGTCTCCCTAAGTTGCTGAGGCTAGCCTCAAACCTGTGATCCTCCTTTCTCAGCTTCCCAAGCACTGGGATTACGGGCATGTGCCACCACGCCCGGCTTGTGTCATTTTTTTAAGGAATCAAAGGCAGGTTCCCTTTAACGTGAGTGTTGGAATTATCCATGTTCTAGCCAAATGAGCCTCTTTGGATCCTGTTTTTGCCACCCAATATATTCTCTCCTCTTCCCAACCTGATAACAAGCAAACCTGATATATGTGTCTTATGTCCAGACTTGTTTTATGCATCACCCAAACGACACTTGGCTCATGTGACAAACTCATTCTCCTTTGGGAAAAGTGGGCAGGCATTTTGCAGTGAGATTCTGCAGTGGCTTCGGCTTGCTGGCTTGCTGGCTGCATAGCTCCCTCACAACGCTGGGTGGCGCTGTCCTCTTATATTTTCCCATCTCCGTCCTGGCTTCCCCCACCAGTAGGCAGAATGTGGGTGGAGGTATCTGTTCCCCTTAGGACTGTTCTCTGGCCTCCCTCTGGCCTCCTCCCCACACACTAATCCTTATGGAATTCAGGGCTGGGGTGAACCTTGGGGACATCCAGCCACTCCCTGAAGGACTTCTTGCATGATTATTTCCTGTAGTACTTTTTTTTTTTAAATTTTGTGGCCAGTTCTACTATCCAATGACTCAATAGATCCTCAAATATTTTCCATGGGAAATACGGCTCCACAGGATCAGAAAATACAGTTTGCCAACATTTCCTGATGAGCTCTGTGTACATTTTTCTCTTCTTAATCGTATCCTCGGTTCTCTCTCCACCCTAGAACAGTGAACGATTCTTTTCCCTTACACCCTTCAAATACTTGTAGGCGCTTCTCATGCCCGGCCTGAGTCACCGTTTGGCACAGCCTTATGTCTTTGGTTTTTATTGCCTCTGCTCATAAACCGCACCCCTGCGCCTTAATAGCCTTACGTTTACCTTTTCCAGAGAAAAGGGGATGGGAGGAGGCCCCGAGGTGGATTCAGAGAGAAGCTAATGAAACTTCAGCTCTGCTGTCCCCCACGTACTTGGACAGCTTCTAAGACCCTGTTACCTAATTCAAATTTGTAATTTTGTATGTTTTCTTAAAGACGGCCTCCAAAATGATATTATTTTAGTCTTCCATAAAGCCTAGATCCACCCTTCTGAGATTGTGCCTACTCTGCGGGATGCGGCTGGTCTTGGACTCCCCTCCCCAAGGACTCTAGGCCACAACGCCGAATTTCCTCTTTTTGACAAAACACGAGTTTCTCTGCCTGCCCACAAAAATCAGAGCCCAGCATTCTCCTCACTTCCTTTCATTGTAAGTTGGGCCTGTTAATATTTTTTTTCTTCCCTTTCCTCTCTTAGCACAGAAAAAGTAATTGCTAGTCAGTGCCACATAAATATAATTAGGCTCAGAAGCTCACGACTCCGCACAGACACGAAGATTCCGCATCTCAAAACAGTACTTAACTTTGGTGTGTTGGACTGTTCCTATTGCAGGATGCCTTCCCCAGGGATACGTGTGACATTATGACATCATGAAGCCATAGGCTGGGACTAACCTTTGTTGGCTAAGATCCCCAGTTACTATTCCCTGTAGTGCACAAAACCCTATTAACTAGAGAGAGAGAGAGAGAGAAATGATGGTCTTGGACACCTACATGTACTTTGTAGACAGAAATTCAATTTTTTTTTTTTTTGCAGAACTGGGGATTGAACCCAGGGGCATTCTACCTTGGAGCTACACCCCCAGCCCTATTTTTTATTCTTTATTTTGAAACAGGGTCTCGTTACGTTTCAGAGGGCCTCACTAAGTAGCTGAGGCTGGCCGCGAACCCAGATCCTCCGGTCTCAGCCTCCCAAGTACTGGGATTACAAGCGTGTGCCACTATGCCCAGCAGAAATTCAATTTATTATTTTTGTGAGTACACTGTAGAGGTGAATAAAACCATGGTGAATAAAAGAATGCTGACTCAGGCTGGTACTATGGTACTTCCCTATTTCTGAAGCCCGGGGCAAAGGGATCCAGTATCCACCCTCCCTCCCCCACCCCAAACCACTATCCATTCTGCCATCTTCTTTGCCCTCCCCGGCAGTAGTTTTTCTGTCCTTCTCCCAGAAGCCAGAGTTCTGATCCATGCCCCATTTGCTAACTTCTTTCTGTTACTGTTTCAGGAAGCTAGATCCCCAGAGACAAGAGACAGTGGCTGGAGTTGGAGAACAGGTTACTTTATTCACCTCTGGGGCTCAGTAAGCAAAGCTCCGGGTCTCAGCCCCCAAGCTTAGAACATGCAAGTTCTTTTACACATTCGGTCACCTAATTTTCAGAGGGGAGGGGTAAGTGTGAGACTTGTTTTGCCTAGCCTAAGCAAGATGCAGAAGCAGAACAGCATTTGTCTGTGTGTTATCTCTCTTTTTTTCTAGCAGTTCTGTCTTATCTCGCAGTCTGCCTGGGAAGGCCCTGCTTGTTCACCTCTGAGGGGGCCTGTGAAGAAGGCTGTATTCTTCTATCTTGTTCCTAGACGTCTATCCACGAGTAGCTTCAAGGACATAGCCAGTCTCCGCCTCATTACTTGGTAGACACACTCAAGTGTTGCTGCTGTCACCGGCTCTGAGGGACTTGGCCCTCTTCTCTGTTCCTGTATGATCTGATGTGTGTGCCTCTCGTGGAATTCATCACGCGGTTTGTCTGTTATGCTCATTTGACATTTAAGTTGCTTGATAGAGTAGCAAGCATGTTTGATTCATTGTTGATCCTCAGTGCCTAGCACTGTTTTAACATCCCTGGATAAATGAATGAGGTTTCTAACGCCAACAGGGCTCATGAATATAATTAGGAAGCCTGTGGGTGCAGATGTGAATAAAGAAGGGTGTCCAGGCACCCTTCTGTCGCTAAAGAAGACAGGATTCTTCTCAATGCACATATAAAAAAGCGATGGGAAGCTAATAAAGGTTCATAGGTCCACAGACACACCCAAAGCCTCCCTACACAGATGCACCTGGGAGTTCCTGCCAGATTCTCTGCCAATACATTTCCTCCTCTCGGTGGGAACATTCCTGCTTTTCCACGAGCAAAGCTCAGAAAACAGCAATGATCTCATGAACGAGTATTATCTACAGTTCACAGGGACAAACAGGTTGCTCAGAAGCCAGTGACACATTGGAAATGTGTGTCCTTTTCCACGCTGAGTGATTCCCTACTGATTTTAGAGCCCTTTGCGATGATGTAGCTAGAACCTTCTGAGGTTTTGCTGCTCTCATCATAATTTCTACTTCAGTGTGGGACGTTGGACGCCTTCACTGATGAAGGTCAGGAAGGTCTTCACAGGGGATACTTTGACATCTGCCCCCCCAGGAGGGGAGGGAAGAGGGACACCTCCGGAAGGCCCTTGCTCCTGTTCAGAAAGTTCACGCCACTGTCAGACTCCGGGCTCTGCGCGTCCCCAGCCTCAGGCTCATTATTCCCAACTGCACCCGGCGAGAGGGGACACGTAATCCCCAATGCTCAAACAATAAAAGGACCCGGTCTCCCCAACATGCCGGGAACGCGTCCACCCCTGGCCAGGGGGAAGGCCCAGAGGAAAGCATGGGGGGCCTCTCTCGCCTTTCCCTTTCCGCTTCTTAGTGGAATTGTTGGAGGGCTTTGGCGAATGCAGTCATTTCCAGGAGAGGAAGCCGCCTTTCTCCCTACTCCCGCAGCTGGCGTGAATCAGAGGGGCCGCAGCCGCACATCCTGTGGGGCGATGGCTCGCGCGGCGCCGGCAGGGCGGGTGGGGATCTGGGGGGCCGCGGGCGGGCGGGAAGAGGGGCGCTTGGTGCGGCGGCGCAGGCGTGGCTGGGGGCCGTTTCCGCCCTTCCCGCCCTGTCCCCGCCAGTGCCCCGCCCCGCCCCGCCCCGCCCCGCGCGTACTACGACGCCCCGTCGCCTAGCAACGGCCGCGCGTTGCCAGGGCGACGCGCCCGGACGTGTTTGGGATTGTTGGGCGCGGCCCCGCCCTAGCGGCGGTCAGGGGCGCGGCCCGGCGGTCCCGGGTGGGCCTGGTGGCGCTGCGGCGGCGGCGCGCTGCTGCGGGCGGGCGAGGCCTGGGGGTCGTGCAGTAAAGTCCCCACACCTGGTTTGTGCACCCGGGGGAGGAGCTGCAGGTTGCTGGCCACTGCCAAGCCAGGCATTTCCCCTCTCGTCCCTTTAGGGTGCAGGTCCCAGGTCCTGTTCTAAAGGGAGGGGGTCCCTTTGCCTCATTTCGTAGACCCAAGAGGCGCGGGGTCACAATCATGAACCCCATTGCAGATCTGTGTTCTAGCTACGACGCCACCCACGACTGGACTCTTAGGGTTTTAGCTAAGTTACCGAATGGCTCCTCCCACCCCCCAGGAGTGAACGAAGGGAAAGAATTGTCCTCCTCCACAGTTCTGCTGTGAAGATCAAAAGAGGTGGAGGGAAGGCTTTTTTTTTTTTTTAAGTGGGAATGAGTCCCTATTGGGCACCAGGCTCCCGACCTTACAAGATCATCTTCAATCCTCACGCCCAGCCTGGAAGAAAGGTGGCAGCTCTATTCTACAAGTGCGAGCTCAAACTCAGAGCTGTTCAGGGCCACAGAGCTAAGTGAATGGTGAAGTCAGTATTCAAAGCCCCCAAAAGCAAGCCAGGCGTGGTGGCACGTGCCTATAAACCTTGGGAGGCTGAGACAGGAGGCTCAAAGTTTCACCACCAGCCTCAGAAATTTAGGGAGACCCTGTTTCCAAATAAAAAAAATAAAATAGGGGCTGGGGGTGTAGCTCAGAGGTAGAATGCCCCTGAATTAAATCCCCAGTACCACAAAACAAAAACAAACAAAAAAACCCAAAGCAGCATGTGACTCATGGCCTGCTTGCTGCTCAGCGAAGGACAGGCACAGTTGCCTTTAACAAAATTCACAGATTGCAGGGACAGGAGCCTACAGGATGAGACAATGGATTAAGTGTCCTGCACTTTATACCTCTCAGGCATACATGAGCAAAAGGACTCCCCCATATTCCCTGTGTGTCTCCTAGAAAACCAACGATAGAAAATAAATTTACTCCAAGCCATGACTGGCTTCTTCTATCATTTTTACATCCCTTCCTATTTATGGCCTGTTCACTCTGCTTCTAAATTCGGGGAGCTGCCTGAGCCTACACAGATGGCTTTTCAGAACCTCTAGTTCTGCCCTGCAGGCCCAGAAATGTCTTGCTCAGGTTGTTCTGTCTTCTGAGCACTCTGATTTCTAGCTGCTCAGCAGCACACCACATTGCCTCCTGTGTGTGTGTGTGTGTGTGTTCTAATTCCTTGGCTAACTGTCCGCTGGAGAAAGGCAAGATATTAGAGAATGAACACCACTTGCTTTTTCAGTAAACTTTTGGGCTGAAAGCTGGTAGTTTCCAATATGAAGGGAAGCTCGTTGGTTCTGAATGTGGCTCCAAACCTCAGCCAGGCAAGACTAGTCTGCTGTCTGGGTCTCCCAGGTTCTGGAAGGGTCCCTGGTAACCCTACCAGATTGCCTGAGACCAGACAGAGTCTGAGGTGTGCTTCTCTTCCCAGTTCAGATCCCAGCTGGCATCCAGCAGGACCTGGGGTGCCTCACCATCCTCTGGCATAAAACCTTATGTCTTCCAGTTCCTTGGGGCAATCACATCGCCATTGTCAGGCCTTTGCCAGGGAACAGATTTTGTCAATAGGAATCATGTAGGTGGAAGGAAAAAACTATAGTGAAGAGCTCAGAAGCTCCTGGGTGCAGAGAAGAGATGAAGAAGTGAGGTTTCAATGAAAGGAGACAGAAAAGCAAGAGGGTAAGGTATACTATAAAAGGTAAATGAATTAAAAATTAGGCTCGAGGAGCAAATTTTCGTCCCATTTGGTCAATCCTATGTTCCCAAGCTCCTGACTGGGAGCATGTGAACTACATTAACTGGATGAATTGGTATAGACCCTGGGTTATGAATCCTACACTAAGGGGAATCCACATAGTCATGAGATTTCCAAAAGAAGTGTACCTACCTTCTGGGTGAGGTAAACATTTTGAGTCAGCCGAGAGTGATGGCTCATTCACCGTTGTCGTTTGGAGGCAGAGAGCTGTCAGTGTCTCCTCTGATTGGTCTTAATCAGCTGGGCAGAATGAGGTTTGAGTGAGAAGATGAATCAGGTCCCCTCTTACCAGCAGAGGGGTAAGGTGGTGTGGCATGGGTTGGAGAGGGTGGAAAGGCTGTCCCGCAGCTTGGGTGGGGCTGTGTGACCTGCTCTGTGATGTCACAGTGGCAGGCAGGGATGCCTGCCCCACCCCCTCCTCCTCTCACCCCCAGAAGGACCAAGTTGGGGGCATGCTGGGTCCCTATCAAAGGTGCAGATGTCTTCTGAGGTCTCTAGATTGGTGCTTCTCTTATTGTGCCCAAGAATCACCTGGGGAGCTTGTTCTAATGCAGGTTCCTCAGGTCTGGGATGGGTCCCACATGTCACCAACTGGGTCACACTGAGTTGTAAGGCTATCAAAGAGAAACCCAATGCGAGCCGCATATGCCACTTAAAATTTTCTAGTAGCCACATTTGAAAAAGTAAAATGGACACACACATACTGCAATGCCTCGATGAACTCTTACACAATCCTGTGGTTCAAGTAGAACATAGCCCTCCCCAAACAAAGTCACATTCAATGGGAAATCACACTGCTTCCATTTTAAAATTGAGATGTAAATAAATTCAAATGAAATAAAGTTAGAATCTCAGTTCTTCAGTAGGACCATCTCCATCTGGAGGAGCCAATAGCCACATGTGGCTAGTAGCTGCTCTATGAGATGGCCTGGTGACTCTAGACCCTTCCCTGAAAAGATAGTGATGTATGAAATGGTCAGTTGAAAGGATTAGTATGTGGAGACCTAGGAGATGTTCCCTAGCATGATTTTATTTTTTATTTTTTTTTGCAGTACTGGGAATTGAACCCAGGGGAATTCTACCGCCGAGCTACACCCCCAGCCCTATTTTTTATTCTTTATATTTGTTTTTTTTTTGCGGTACTGGGGATTGAACCCAGGGGCATTCTACCTCTGAGCTACACCCTCAGCCCTATTTTTTATTCTTTATTTTGAAACAGGGCCTCTAAGTTGTGGAGGGCCTCACTAAGTAGCTGAGGCTGGCACGAACCTGGATCCTCCTGTCTTCTCCCAAGTACTGGGATTACAAGCGTGCGCCACCACGCCCGGCTTATTCTTTTTTTTTT
>PVJS01061809.1:0-10892 GCA_004027185.1 Glis glis | reverse complement strand
TGTTTCACACCGGGCATGGTGGCGCACGCTTGTAATCCCAGTACTTGGGAGGTAGAGACCAGAGGATCCGGGTTCCTGGCCAGCCTCAGCTACTTAGTGAGGCCCTCTGCAACTTCGTGAGACCCAGTTTCAAAATAAAGTATAAAAAATAGGCTGTGGGTGTAGCTCAGAGGTAAAACGCCCCTGGGTTCAATCCTGGTACCGCAAAAAAAAAGTCTCTGTTTCAAAAAATAAATAAAGAACTGGGCATGGTGGTGCATGCTTGTAATCCCAGTGCTTGGGAGGCTGAGACAGGAGGATCACAGGTTCAAGGACAGCCTCAGCAAGTAGTGAGACTCTCATCAACCTAGTGAGATCCTGTTTCAAAATAAAAATAAAATAGGGCTGGGGGTGTAGATCAGAGATAGAATGCCTTTGAGTTTAATCCCCAGAACCACAATAAATAAAAAATAAATAAGGCTGGAACGTAGTTTAGAGGTAGAATGCCCTTGGGTTAAATCCTCAGTACCACAAAAACAAACAAACAAGCCGGGCGTGGTGGCGCACGCTTGTAATCCCAGTACTTTGGGAGGCGGAGACCGGAGGATCCAGGTTCGTGGCCAGCCTCAGTTCTCTCTCTCTCGCTCTCTCTCTCTCTCTCTCTCTCCTTAGTGAGGCCCTCCGCAACTTCGTGAGACCAAGTTTCAAAATAAAGTATAAAAAATAGGGCCGGGGGTGTAGCGCGGAGGTAGAACGCCCCTGGGTTCAATCCCCGGTTCTGCAAAAACAAAAAACAACAACAAAAAAACCCATTGAATTAAAATAAGTGAGTTTTTTCATTTTGCTTGTTTTGAATATATTTCAGCCAGCCTGTAATCCCAGTACTTGGGAGACTGAGACAGGAGAATGCAGGTTTGATGACAGCCTCAGCAAGTAGTGCGATTCTCATCAACCTAGGAAGACCCTGTTTTGTTTTTTGTGGTACTGGGGATGGAACCCAGAGGCATTCTACCTCCAAACCATACCTCCAGCCCTATTTTTTATTCATTATTTATTTATTTATTTATTTGCGGTACCGGGGATTGAACCCAGGGGCGTTCTACCTCCGCGCTACACCCCCAGCCCTATTTTTTATCCTTTATTTTGAAACCGGGTCTCACGAAGTTGCGAAGGGCCTCACTAAGTTTTAGCTGAGGCTGGCCGCGAACCCAGATCCTCTGGTCTCAGCCTCCCAAGTACTGGGATTACAAGCATGCGCCACCACGCCCGGCTTATTCTTTATTTTGAAACAGGGTCTCGCTAAATTGAGGAGGGCCTCACTAAGTAGTTGAGGCTGGCTGCAAACCTGCGATCCTATTGTCTCAGCCTCCCAAGTACTGGGATTATAAGCGTGTACCACCACGCCCGGTTTAGACCCTGTTTCAAAATAAAAATAAAATAAAGCCGGGTGTGGTGGTACACGCTTATAATCCCAGTACTTGGGAGGCTGAGACAGGAGGATCCAGGTTTGCAGCCAGCCTCAGCTACTTAGTGAGGCCCTCCGCAACTTAGCGAGACCCTGTTTCAAAATAAAGAATAAAAAAATAGGGTTGGGGGTGTAGCTCAGAGATAGAATGCCCCTGAGTTCCATCTCCAGTTCTGTAAATAAATAAATAAATAAATAAATAAATATAAAATAAATAAAAAATATAAAATAAATAAAAATAAAAAATAAAATAGAGCTGGAGGTGTAGCTCAGAGGTAGAATATGTGCCAGTTTTGGAAAATTGCTCTGATATTAATTTCTGGTAAAATGTAAAAGGCAGTCATTCAGGCAGGGAGAGGCGGTAGCTCTGTTACATTCCAAGGCTCCTCCTTCTTTCTTTTCCTCCCCTTTGTTCTAATGATGAACAACAGTCACAATGTAGAGACAATTGAAGCCTCTGGCCTTAGAAGCACACAGAGACCTAAGAGCACCATAGAGGCAGTTAAGGCTTTAGCCCTAAGATCACAGTGACTCTGCCTAGCACATTTTAAAACCGTAAAGATAGCAAGGGCTTTATGCCTTGCTCTTAGAGATTATACACAGCTGCAATGGCTACAGCTAGTGCCTCTGTTTCCCTCCTATTCTTTGTGACCCGGCCTCAGTATGAGAAACGCAAACTCCATGCATTACATCAAAGTGCCCATAGTTGATACACAACCAATACAGCCCAGTACAATAGGGGTAAAAACAAGGTAGATTAGTGACCTCTGCACTTAGAAAGTGCACTTCGCAGACTAGAAGGCACCACCTGCCTAAGGAATAAGTTATGCCTAAGAAATAAGTTACTAACTCATTGCCTTGGTAACGCTGATAAAAACATATAATGTAAAAACTGTATTTAAGGAAGGGAGGGGCAGAGTTCCACTTTTGGGCTCTCCAGCGTGTCTTCCAGGCACGCTGCTTTTCCTCTTCTCTTTTCTATTTCCTACTGACCTTGTAATAAAATTTTGTTAAAGCTGCAATGGAGCCGCCTGTTAGTTTTAATTCCTCTCTTCAGACAATCTGATCTGAATTGAAGGGAAAAAGCCCACAGCACCACTCCCACCGTAACAGAATACCCCCGGGTTCAATCCCTAGTACCCCCGCAAAAAAAGGGCTGGGAACGTACCTCAGAGGTAGAATGACCTTGGGTTCAATTCCCAGCACCAAAAATAAATAAAATAAACAAACAAACAAACAAATAAATAAATAAATAATAAAATATATTTCCATCATCACATATATCTCAATGTAATGCATTTTGTTTGAATTGTGGTAAAATATGCATGACATAAATTTTACCATCATTGCTGGGTATGGTGGTGTGTGCCTGTAGTCCCAGCTAGGGAGGCTGAGGCAGGAGGATCACAGGTTCAAGGCCAGCCTCAACAACTTAGGGAGACCCTGTTTCAAAATAAAATAGGGCTGGGGTGTGGCTCAGAGGTAGAACATCCCTGGATTCAATCCCCAATTTCCCCCCCCAAAAAGAAAAAGAATTTTCTTTTTTTTTTTGGAAGTACCGGCGATTGAACGCAGGGGCGTTCTACCTCCGCGCTATGCCCCCGGCCCTATTTTTTATACTTTATTTTGAAACCAGGTCTCACGAAGTTGCAGAGGGCCTCACTAAGGAGAGAGAGAGAGAGAGAGCTGAGGCTGGCCGCGAACCCGGATCCTCCGGTCTCCGCCTCCCAAAGTACTGGGATTACAAGCATGCGCCACCACGCCCGGCGTTTATTCTTTATTTTGAAACAGGGTCTCACTAAGTAGCTGAAGCTGGCCATGCGCGGCCAGTACTGGGATTATAAGCATGGGCCACCACGCCTGGCTGTGGCTTTTATTTTGAAACATTGTCTCACTAAAATGCTGATACTGGCCTCAAAGCTGGGATCCTCCTGTCTCAGCCTCCTAAGTACTGGGATCATAGGTGTATGACACCATGCCCAGTTGACATTCTAGGGCTGGGGGTGTAGCTCAGGGGGAGAGTACTTGCCTAGTATGGGAGAGGCCCCAAGTTCTATCCACAGTAACACACACACACACACACACACACGCACAAACGCACACACGCACGCACGCACACGCACAACACCCCTAAAATAAATGTCCCTTCTTCCAGAAGTCTATGCCTCTCCTCTGCCACCTGCATTTTTTCTTTTTTCTGTGGTACTGGTGATGGAACCCAGAGGCATTCTACCTTGGGCTATTTCCCAGCCCTGTTTTATTTTTTGTTTGGAAACAGGGTCTCCCTAGGTTGATGAGAGTGTCATTACTTGCTAAGGCTGTCCTCGAACCTGCGATCCTCCTGTCTCAGCCTCCCAAGTACTGGGATTACAAGTGTGCACCACCACGTCCGGCACAGAACACCTACTTTGTACAAAGCCTGTGCCCTACTTGGTCAGTGTGTCCTTGAGACCAGAGAATGGGGGGTGGGGGGGGTCTGTGGTGGGAGGCTGGAGCTAGCTGGGAGTTAGAGACCAGGTCCTCAGTTCCTGCTTTTAACGACAGGCTGCGTGACCTTGGGCAAGACACTCTTGCTGTCTAGGCCTGGGGTCCGGGCCTGGCTGGAGGAAGCTCTGTGGGTCTGTCCTCTACCACTTGTTGTTTGGGGGTATGGGAAAGGCTTCACCTCCTGAACCTGGGAGGTGGGCAAGGAGGAAGATTAGGGGCTCCCATTTGGCAGATGAGAACACCAAGTGCCAGACGGGCAAGGCCTGCCAAAGATTTCTGAGCCAGGGGAGCACTGGCCAAGTCTCCAGTGATACAGTCCTGGAGCCCAGCCAGGCTAGGCTGCGGCCCTCAGTACCGGCCTCTGCTTTCTGTTGCTCCAGCAGGTGGGCACCTCTTGGACACTCAGGTTTCCTCTACAGCACTGAGTGGTCACCAGGGCCTGAAGAAGGGTGAGGCCGACTCTGAAAAGGGCCCGGCCCCCTCCCTGACCTCATTGTCCCGGCTTATTGCCCTCTCCTGCTGCTCAGCATGGATCTGTCGTTCATCCAGGCAAAACTTCAGGGTGGAGATGTCACAGCAGTTCAGGGAAATAAAGGGTGTTGGGGGCCATGCTTCTAGGAAGGGAGCCCAGGACTGCAGACTGGGAACTTTGGGCCAGAATGCCAAACTCCTGGAATCCCAGCTGTGCCTTGGATACCAAGCAACAGGGTTTTGATCAAGAGCCCTGCCCCCCCAGCACATCTCGGGGCTAGAGGGGCTGGGAGGCCCATCTGGGAGGCCGGCTGCCTGGGGCAGGTGGCAGCTCCAGGGGAGCACCTTCTGCTGTCATGCTTTGCCACTCCAGGGCTGGCCCTTTAAACCACAGACCATGATGTCACCGTAGACAGCCAGGGACGGGAGGGGGACTGCAGGCCTGAGGATGGACTGCATTTCCCAGCAGCCTCTAGTGAACCACACCCCTCCCAGTAGGCACCGACTCACCGCAGACTATTAACCGGTCGAGCGCCGGTTTTCAAGGGGTTTCGGAAGTGTCCCGCCATTCTGGGGTGAGGGTGTGGATCTTATGGGGGTGGCCTGAGGCACAGATGGCCCAGACCAAATGCGTGGGCCTGGCATAGCGTGCTGGGCCTCTTTCCTGCCCGTGTGCTGGCATCACCCCCAGGTGCCTGGTGCAAACTCCCGCGTCGTCTCTTTCCCTACGCAGAATCCAGGAATCCAGCCCCCGGCTGGAGCCCGGCCCCCCTGGCTCTCAGGCTGAAAGAGCCTCAGCCCTTGCTCCGGAGTCCACGATCAGGGGGTACCCCTTCGTCGGGTTGCTCCCTTTAAGCGGGGCGGGGACTACATTTCCCAGCCGCCCCGGGGCCTCCCTGACGCAGCCCCCCCAGTGGCGGGGAGGTGCGGGCCGGGCGGGGGGAGGTGACTTGATGTCATCCTGAGCAGCTGGGCGGCGGGTGCCGGTGCGCACCGAGCCGGGGCTCCCACTGCGCTGCGCCGCGCGCGGGCCGGAGTCCCGGGACGTCAGCGGAGGTCCGCGCGCTGCCCGCCAGCCCGGAGCCCTCCGTGCGCCCGGCCCCGTCCCGGGGCTGAGCTGGGGGCATGCTCCAGGCCCCCCGGAGCCCGGGAGAGAACCCAGGAGCGCCGCCGCCCAGCCCCAGCGCCCCGAGCGGTGGAACTGCTGCGAAGGAGCCCTGAACCGCCGTCCCCTCCCCGCGGGTAGCCCCGGGGGGGTCGGCCACCAAAGTCTGGGTTTCTGAGAAGTGAGTGATCCCCCCAGGAGGTTTGGGGGACCAGGAAGGAGGATCCGAGGTGGGGGGAGGGTAGTGGGCTCTAGAAGGGGGCTGGCATGGGGGCAGGACCCCCCCATTCTTGGCTGAGTCTTCGGTGGCCGGCATTCGTGGAGCCGGACGGCCCCTTACTGTAAGGGGGCCAGGGAGGAGGAACGGGCCCCATTCTGAGTAGGGGCCGACTTGGGGGATAGGCCGAATTTTGAGAGGGGTTATTTTAGAGCCAGGACTTTTCAGTCTGGGAGAGGGGAGGAACATGTCCGTGATGGGAGGGGGCTGCACCCCTATTTTGTGGTCTGGACAAGAATAGGAGGGAAAATAAGTCATGGGCACCCAGCTGCAGCCGCCGGGCTTTCTCTCCCCCTTTTGCTGACCTTCCTGCCCCGACTTCCTTCTCATGACAGCCAGAGTGGGAACCCTGACTGGACTCTTCTGGACCTCCAGGAAGGACCTGAGGCCTGAGCCATCTCCTTTCCACCCTGCCTGCCCCCCAGGACTGGGCAGTTGCTGAAGGCCCTGGGGGGGGGCCAGGACTGTGGCCGTGCCCCCCCCCCACACCCCAACAGGATGGACCCAAGTTAGTCCACCCAGCCTCATCCAGTATCCTTCAGGCCCAGGGGCAAGCCCAGTGGCTCTGAAAGCTTGAGCTGCCGCCTGCCTGCCATGGAGACGAAGCTGCCCCCTGCAAGCACCCCCACCAGCCCCTCATCCCCGGGGCTGTCACCCGTGCCGCCACCGGACAAGGTGGATGGCTTCTCCCGCCGTTCCCTGCGCAGGGCCCGGCCCCGACGCTCCCACAGCTCCTCTCAGTTCCGCTATCAGAGCAACCAGCAAGAGCTCACACCACTGCCCCTGCTCAAAGGTGAGCGGCCACCAGCTGCCTGGGCACCTGGGTCTGGGAGGGGACCAGCAAGGCTGAGGGGGGAGCTAGAAGCAGCCGGCAGCTGCCATCAGAGGGGCTAGGGATTACACCATTGGAACTGACCCCCAGCCCTCTGCTGACGCATGGCCTGACTGGCCTGTCATCCCTGGAGGTGGGGCATCTGGAGGTGGCGCCACCCTGGGGGGCTGGCCAGCACCAAGGGTGGGGCCCATAGCCTGGGCTCCCAGAGGCCACTATCAGCCCGGCCAGCTGCCAGCTCCAGGGGCAGGTGTTTGGCATGGCTTCCTGTGATCGCCATGTAGCCCCCCCAGCCCCGAGCCCCTCCCCACTTCTGGCTCCTAGAACAGGGTGCCACCTAGAACAGGGAGCAGTGGCTATTTTGGGAAAGCCCGGACATCCAGGCTTTATGATTTTGCTTTAAATCACCAAGTCTCTGAGCCTGGGTTAGGAGAAAGAGAAGACCCGCCAACCCCCAGGACGGGACAGGCGTTGCTTGCTCTGCAGGGAGGAGCGAGCACCAGAGCCTGGGGTCTGGGGGCAGCAGAGGTGGCCTGGAAAGCCAGCCCTAGGGATTAGGGGGGCCACCCCTGCCCAGAGCTCTGGCAGCTGAGGCCCAGGCTCAGCTCCCTGTCCCTCCCCAGATGTGCCAGCCTCTGAGCTGCATGAGCTGCTGAGCCGGAAGCTGGCCCAGTGCGGGGTGATGTTTGACTTCTTGGACTGTGTGGCCGACCTAAAGGGGAAGGAGGTGAAGCGGGCGGCACTCAACGAGCTGGTGGAATGTGTGGGGAGCACCCGGGGTGTCCTCATAGAGCCTGTCTACCCAGACATCATCCGCATGGTGAGCCCCAGGCCCAGCCTCAGGAGGACTGCTTAGGGAACCCACAAACCCTACTGACCTGCCTGCGGGACCCTTGTGTGAAGAATAAACCCTACACTTTTATTTTTTTACATCAAGGTTCCTTTATTTCCTATTTGTGGGTCCATTGGACACAGGTCCCCAAAGGTCCCTGCAATTCCCCGGGTGACCATACCCCCCTCTAAGGCCGTGCCCTGCTCTGACACCGACACCATTTCTTTCTCTTCCCACGCACACTGAGAACGCTGCCCTCCTTGCCTTGGTCGGAAGGCCCATGTCCTCCTGTCCCTGCTGAGCCCTGCTGCAGCCCGGAACCCACTCATGGCCTCCTTGCCTGTCCCACTTCCACACCTTCGCTTGTGCAAGCTGAGGCCGGGGGTGCCCTTGCCCTCCCCCACGTCCCTTCCCTTCCCTGCCCAGCTGCTGCCTCTTCTAGGAAGTCTCTCTCAATGCCCAAGCCAGAAAGTGCCCCTTTTTTGCCCAGAATGCCTGTGGACCTCACTCCTTCCAACCTGTCTTCCTCACTGGATTGTCCCTGCCTGGGGGTGTCCCACCCACTCAAGTCCCCAGCCCCTGACCTAGGGCTTGCACAAACTGGCTGTTCAGGTGATAATCGTCCAAGGGGTGAATTGGGCACCTTGCTGGGGCAGGTGGTGAGGTCCAACCCCTAGAACTTTGGATGAGGGCCCCCCTGGCTTCTGCCTTCAAGAGCTCTTCCTTAAAGACCCCTGACTCTGCCCCCCAGATCTCAGTGAATATCTTCCGGACCTTGCCACCCAGTGAGAACCCTGAATTTGACCCTGAAGAGGATGAGCCCAACCTTGAGCCTTCGTGGCCACATCTGCAGGTGTGAGGGGACAGGGGACGCAGGGCTGCACTTCAGAGCAGCTCTGAGGGGTGAGGGAGGTCTGCTTAGCCCCAAGACTGTTAGACAAGGGCGCACGGTGGGGTGAGCGGGTGAGGCTGTGACCAAACTGACCTCTGTCCCCCTCCCCCCAGCTGGTATATGAGTTTTTCCTGCGTTTCTTGGAGAGTCCAGACTTCCAGCCCTCCGTGGCCAAGAGATATGTGGATCAAAAGTTTGTCCTGATGGTGACGTGGGAGCCCGGGCTGGGTGGTACTGTAGGGCAGGGGCAAGCTCTCTAAGGGGAGTGGGATAGATGGAAGCAACCTGGGGTTCACCTCTCTCCTGAACCTGGGTCCCACAGCTTCTGGAGCTATTCGATAGTGAGGACCCCCGCGAGCGTGAGTACCTCAAAACCATCTTGCACCGGGTCTATGGCAAGTTCCTGGGTCTCCGGGCCTACATCCGCAAACAGTGCAACCACATCTTTCTCCGGTGAGTGGCTGTTCCTGCCCAAGAGACCTGGGAGGGAGGGAGAGAGGGAGGGAGGGGAGAGGACCCAGGCAAAGGCTTCCAGGCTTGGAGTCTATGTGGGATTCTAGTTTACCAAGTTCTTCCTCTGTGACATAATATTGATTATACAAAGCCTGCGAAGTTAGCAGAGAATGGGTATTTCCATTTTACAGATGGGAAAATAGAGGCCAAGGGACCGGGGCAGTCCAGGGAAGCCTGGGATCTAAATCTTCTGATCCTTATCATGTTAGCCCATAAAGACCCAAAGAGAGAGATTCTTTCGGTAAATGTGTATTGAGCACCAGCACTCCTGAGCATTGGGGGCACATGGTCATATAGCTAAGAACCTGGCTTTAGTGTTAGGTGGCCTGCATTTGAGTTTGGTTCCAGTATTTTGGTGAACTTGAGCATATCACTTAAGCTCTCTCTTAGTATCCTCATTTTTTTTTTTTTTTTTTTTTTGGTACTGGGGATTGAACCTAGAGGCATTCTTCCTCTGAACTACATCTGCAGATGGGTTTTATTTCTTATTTGGAAACAGTGTCTCACTAGGTTTCTGAGAGCCTTGGGATTACAGGTGTGTGCCACCACGCCCAGCTAGTTTCCTCATCTTTGAAATGAGGATGCTGGAGCCTGGCATGGTGGTGCACACTTGTAATCCCAGTATTTAGGAGGCTGAGACAGGAGGATCATAGGTTCAAGGCCAGCTTCGGCAACTTAACAAGGAGACTGTTTCAAAATAAAAAAATAAAGCCGGGCGTGGTGGTGCACGCTTGTAATTCCAGTACTTGGGAGGCTGAGACAGGAGGATCGCAGGTTCACGGCCAGCCTCAGCTACTTAGTGAGGCCCTCTGCAACTTAGTGAGACCCTGTTTCAAAATAAAGAATAAAAAATAGGGCTGGGGGTGGAGCTTGGAGGTAGAACCTGGGTTCAATCCCCAGTATCACAAAAAAAGAGAAAAATGGGGATGCTGCCTGAACTTGGGGACCATCCTGGAGGTGAAATAAGGGATGCCTCCAAAACACTTGCTGCAGCTTGTGGCCCAAGGTGAGGACTCTGAAACATTAACTCCTATTGTCATTAGCAACAAAGGAGGTAGGACATGATCCGAGTCCTCCAGGAGCCGGGAGCCCATTAGATTCCCCACTCACTAACTTTGGGGTCAGTGTCATTTAACTACCGAGTCACCTTCATCTGTGTAATGGTTTTAACGTGCCCTACCTCCCAGGAGGATTTTGAGAATTATAGGGTAGAGTAGATGCTCTACCTGTTTGTCATTGCTTTGGGTGACTGCATGAAGGTGAAGGTCATAGGCGAGGTGCCCGATGACTGGGTGGGGATCAGGTGAGGAGTGTCAGGGTCTGGAAGGACTTGTGAGCCCGAGCGCGCCTTATAGAAGAAAGGCTGAGCTGGGAGTCAGAGTGGCACCGGTGGCCAGGCTGGGAAGGGCATTTTGGAGCTGGGCGTGGATCTCAGTGGGGACCGGTTTGGGGCACTGGAAGAGAAGGAGCACGGCCTCTAGGTTGGGGGAAGAGTTGGATGGGTGTGGGTGAGGTGGGTGGGCAGGATGGCTAATGGGGGCGCTGGGCCTCCCCCGTTGTTCTGAGTCCTCCCGCATTCTTTTCTTCTGCAGGTTCATCTATGAACTCGAGCACTTCAATGGTGTGGCTGAGCTGCTGGAGATCTTAGGAAGGTGATTCTCCTTGGGCCTCGGCTGGAGCTTAGGGTGCTGGGAGGAGACCGGGGACTGGTCATCTGAGCCCTGCCCCTGTCTTCTGCATCCTCCTCAGCATCATCAATGGCTTTGCGCTGCCCCTGAAGACCGAGCACAAGCAGTTCCTTGTTCGCGTCCTGATCCCCCTGCACTCCGTCAAGTCGCTGTCTGTCTTTCATGCCCAGGTGAGGCCCAGGCCTGGCCCTGCCCAGCAGGCGCTCCTGACAGAGTCATGGCTGCCAGCAGGGCCAGGAAGTCAGCCTGCCACTCATGGGATCCTATCTCACCTCTGCTGTCTTTACTAATTCTGTTCCATGTGCCTTAGAGAATTCCCACTGGCTTTTTTTTTTTTTTTTGGTGTGTGTG